>OX578145.1:58056769-58189269 GCA_951213105.1 Amaurobius ferox | reverse complement strand
GGCGAGATTTTAGCGACGAATTTGGCAAGATGTCGCCAACTTGGAAACTTTTTTAATTGTTGCCAAATTAACAAAAATCTCGCCAAATGGATAAAACTGACGCTAAATCAATCAAAATTACAACTAATTGAAGAAAATTCAATATCTTGGAAAGAATATAAGTATCTACTATAAGAATAACATTTTTTTAACTGTAAAAGTAGTAAATTCATTGCATTATATAAGGAAAGTCATGTGTTGCCCACATCAGATTTTTTTTAAATGCTTTCTAGCAAAGACTACAAATTAAGTAAACTGTATTTAAAAACACCATCAACTCAGTGCTTGTTAAACCCTTATATGATTTTCTGGAAATCTAGTGCTTCACTTTTGATAAAGCGCTTGGCTTTATTTATGCATATATTTTTTAAATTTAAAGTATTGTTGGTTTGAATTGTTTATGTATTTATTTGTAATTTTCGATATTTTTAGTATCGGTTTATTCGACTTTACATATGCAAATTTCGGATTCGCGATTTCAGGCTGTATAAAAGCTAATGTCTGTCATTGCATTAACATTGCCACTGATGATGGACGTTATGAAGGTCTGAAAGCGTTTTGGCACTTTAACATGTAAATTTTCGTGCACGTCATTGATGGTGTTTTTAATTACAGTTTACTAAATTTGTAATATTTGCTAGAAAACATTTTTACATGACGTTTAGTTTACAAGTGACCTTGGTTTATAAAATATGCAGCACCATTCCCAATAATTGCTGGAAATATCTTCTGTCAATATTCTACACATGGGCGCAACGATCTTATTTCTTCGTTAATGTGTCGATTTAACATTTCTTTGTTCTCCAGGAATTTGTGCTGTGTTACCGTTATAAGCTTTGTTATCCAGCAAATTTTCAATATAAAAAAATTTCTCCTCATTGGTGTATCCAGCTTAATAACGTTCATAAACAGGGTGAAATGCACATTGGAATTGAACAGAAATATAGCGCCTTCCTGTCTAGTGGGATGATGCCATAATGAATGATCATGTCATCATAAAAATCACTACCGCGTATTTCTCTAGTAACAATATCATTTGTAAGGCAAACGTCATATTTCTAATTAGAATAGGAAGAAAAATAAAGTTGAATTTTAGGGTGAAGGGTACTACTTAGTGTAACACTCCTGTGCAATAGACTTAGTTGTTGAGACCCAGACCGCCCGACCTATCAGAAAGATGTAAGGCAACTGTTTGGACGTCCGGGAAGAGCCACCCAATTTAGACTGGAACCCAGTGGGGGGAGGCATCCGCAGGGACCGTACCTTCTTTCCCCTACCACCAACCTCTTGTAAGGACTTACGGATCCACATGTTTAACGTGATCGTACTCCGTGTGAACACGGAGATAGTTTTGACAATGGAGGGAATCGAACCCGGGCTTACCGAGTGCAATTCCCCCTCGCTAACGACTGGGCTACCGCGCCCAGTAACACCCCTGTGTAACACCCCTGTACAATACGCTTCGTGTAACACCCCTGTACAATAGACTTAGCGTAACACCCCTGTGCAACATATTAAATACAATTTGAAATAAACCATAAAGCACAGTAAATTCAGGAGATACTTGATTTTAAGATATGATTTGTATGTGAAATATTTGATTCCATGTCGTAACACTGCATTTCTTATCACCAATCCGTCAACTAATATTCAGAACACTATTCTTATTAACTTATTTAGACATTGCAACAAGAATATTATCTCCTTCTTAACAATTCTCAATTACTTTCTGAAACCAATTACCTAAATCAGAAAACGTCATCTAAGTAAGGATATTGTTTCCATTCTTACTTGACAATAACAAAACAATGTATAAAACACCTCCTATTGCTTTGTCAGCAACTATAAATCACCAAATATAGGTCGCCTAAACTAACATACTTATGCCAGCGCTTTTATTTCCAAAATCTGATACATTTCACAAGAAATATCCAATTACAGCTATATGTCTAAAATCGAATGTCTGTCTGAACGACTTCATTTTCATGTGCACGTTCTGGCCGATATTCGGCCGCCGAACCACCCTGTTCACGATTCGGGAGTCACGAAGTTCACGAATTAAACCCTCCTTTTGCTAAAAGACAGCCGCGTGAGGGTCTAAGGGAGTTGAACAATGAGTCGTGGTGGAAGAGTTTTGGAACAAATATGATGTCTGCGTGTTGCGGATGTAATGGTTAATTTATTTGTTTTCCTAATTAAATGAGAGCGTATCTGCGAACTCCCTTTTTTCTTACTGATTATCCTAAGTACATTCAATCATAATTTATGTTATGTTTTTATCTGTTAAGTACAAGCTTGTATGTGCTGCGCATGGTATTTTGCAATTTATAACAATGAAGGATACGTTCGATCCAGCTATGACGAATTTTAAATATATAATACTTGCAATGTTAAGGGGGTATTCTAAAACGCTGCAATATCTTATTGCTCGCTGTAAACGTGATCACTAATACAGAGATGTTTACATATTATTACAACGATTTTTTTATGCAAAATGTAGCAAAACTTAAATGGATTAAAAAAATTCTAGCAACAGCTCGTTTTATAGAAGCTGAATTATCGTTTGCTGTAGTTAAAGTTTGTATATTAAAAAAAAACTGTGCATGCAAACAAACTTTAGATTGAAGGCTATGTTTCTGCTTTTTCCAAAGAGGAGTACTCTTATTCCGTAATTAAAAAATCTGATGTGAGCAGCACATGATTTTCCTTATATGATGCAATGAATTTACTACTTTTACAGTAAAAAAAAACATTGTTTTTATACTAGATATTTATATTCTTTCCAAGATATTGAATTTTCGTCAATGAGTCGTCATTTTCATTGATTTAGCGTCATTTTTATCCATTTCGCGAGTTTTTCGTTAATTCAGCAACATTTAAAATAGTCGTCAAAATCTCGCCAAGCTTTATGGATAAAAAATAGCTTATTCATACAGCAGATAAATGACTATTGGCGTTCAAATGCAAATGTATTACTCAAAGTATATTTTCTCATGAATGGAACGAGCTAGAATGATGTCACCAAATTTATCGCATGGTATTACATATGAAAAGTGAACATGTTTCTCAATAGAAAATATTTTTTATATGATTTTTTGATATTTTTTAAATGTGCAATATCTTGAGAACGGTTCATGTTAGCGTTCTAAAATTTATGTAAATCGTTTTCTAATGAAAAATTACATAAGAAATGTCCATTTGCGTAACTTTGTTAGAGGTTTTTTTTTGACGATTTTTTCAAAATTTCACTCTAAAGTTTAGGAGTTCCGAGCATTCGATTGCGTATAAAAACAATAGGCTTTCAGTGTTTACGGATTGTAAATTTTGTACCAAATTTCGTTGGAATCAGTCCATTCGTTCGTCAGTTATCGTCTCCACAGGCTCACTGACATACACACACACACAGATATCACTTAAAAAAATGTTCGATTCGTGATCAGGGATGCTTGAAACGTGCTCTGTCGTCGAAAACTCGAATTCGAATTTTCGACCCAGTCACAATACTTTCCTGATACATTATTATATATAGGGAAAGTAAAAACTGTACACCTAACCAAACTTAAATTGAAGACTACGTTTTTGCTCTTTCCAAACAGAAGTACTCTTATTCTGTAATTAAAAAAACATTATAAAAGAATTTGAATAGAATTTGAATTTCTAAATGCTAAATAAGCAATATTATAAGTAATAAAATGAAAAAGGGCAATCCATTACTTTTAATCAATAAAAACAACAACAAATGAACACCCCCCAAAAAAAGCACGTACATTTTCGACTATCTCAAATATAAAGTGTTTTGTTCCAAAACGAAATTCATCTACTCAATTGCAGTGTCTTTAAATATTTCTGCAGCGAAGGTGAACAAGATAGCAAATAAAGATTTAAATCTTAAAAAATCTTAAAAGCATACTATTCACATCCTTTTGCCTAGGCATATGACAGAGCGCGTAATACTGTAGATTTCTGTATGAAAGCATTTAGCCGGTGACAGATGGAAATGTATCGTGACACTTGAAGAAGCATGGATGTAATTGACTGTAACAGTAAAATGTCGATTTACTATCGCAAAAGAGAAGAAAATTCTTAAAAACTTGGTTCCACGAATCAAAAGAAAGTTTCAGTGAAGGATTCTTGATTATTGCTGGCTTTTCGTACAACGTTAAATTAAAGTTTAAAAAAGCAGAAAGAAAACCCATCAAGATCAACAATTACCAAGATAATATTTTAGCTCTTTTATTTAAAGAAGAAATGCCACCTTTTTATCCACAGAGTCTTAATAGAGTAAAACTTTAACAGGATAAAATTACCTGTTACACATGAAAATCTACAGCTAAATTTCCTGATAAAATGACAAAAGATAGAGGTATCAAACTATAACCTTTTACTTATATTTATCCAAAGTCCCCTGATGTGTCACCACCGGAGTATTGTGCTTTTGTATTGTTAAACAAGAAAGATCACTCATGCATAAAGCATTGATTATGAAACACTTTCCAACTGCAATGCGATTTTATTTAAACATCTCTAAAATGCGATACATTCGGTTTTGATATTTTTCAAATTATCACAGTACTACAATAATTTATTTTACTTAAAAACTGAAAACCATGGAGGTAAAAGTATTTTCTACCTCCATGCTTAAAATTTCATTGAAAAAGGCAATACTATAAAATTGTCTGCTTCTCTATATAAAATCAATGAATATTCCATTCATATCACCTATATTTCAGACTCCAGAGCTAAATAGTTTTGTGTTAAAAAAATCCCGCAATTTTTATACAACTCATCTTACAGCTTGATTCATTTACGTTTTGCATACGTTAAAATTAGGCTCCGTTGCAGAAATTATCAAAGTTTGATGATTATTTAAACTAAAAAATATTGCAATAGCGTTGTCGCAGAATATAGATGCACAGGAAATGCGTAAAAATAAAGCGGTTTCAGGACGGATGCAACAGTAAATATAAGTTTAAAATAACTTTAAAAATCACGATTTTGACACTTTGAAAAAAGAAAGATGCCGTATTTTATTTTTAAGTGGGTCAGCTGATCTCTTCGTATAATATGGGTGTAATTATTATTTTAATTTTTATTAAAAAACTACCAAACATATTTCGCTCAATTTTTTATATACTTCATGGGATAATTTTAATATTTCCTAAATTTTTCAAAGAAATTTGCAAATTTTGACTTCGCTAAAAAAATGTTTGAAAAATTGGATCCCATTGGGTTCAATGTATTTAACTTTCTTAACCCTGGTTCAATCCAAAACTAACCTCTCATAACTACTCCCTCTCATATTCCTACCTCTTATACTATCTACCTCTCATAATTTTAAGAAATTGTTTTCTATCTTGGAAATCAAGATGCTGCATGGCAGTCTACAGAAAGGACCACAGGTATAACATACAAGAAGTTAATCTTGTTACTTCAAACCTTAATTATATTGATTTAACCTTGTTCTAATCATTTGTAAGCAGCCCCTGTAGTCGGCTCGACAGCAGATACAGGGAGATTAAGAATTTATACAGGGTGATTAAGAAATTCCTCAGAAATCTAACCCTATAACTTTGCAAGGAAATGTCCGTGAGTGTACACTTTAGGTCTATCTATAACCAAAAGATCAAATAGAAGTAAATCGGAGCCCCCTAGTGATTAATTAAAAAAATTTGGAGAGCAAACTTGGAAACAAAATGAGATTTACAGGAAAAGCCATTTGCAGTGATGTAAAGCGTTGTTTATAGTCATGTAAAGCGTTGTTTGTCTAATACGTTATTTTCCTAACATTTTTTTTTTGCCGCGGAACCCGTTGAAATGAATTTGGATGATGAAACCCCAAAATTAGTTATTTTTTTTATATTTCCTTTAAAGAACACAACCGATCTGGTCGTCGAGATGAAATCAGACCGTGAATATATCTCCGGATAAAATTCCATATATTTCCCTTTTATCATAGAGAAATGTTGCAACTGACAAAAATTCCCATCCTGTACGAATTCCGGCCCACTGTCTATTATTTTGCTAATGCTTGTTGTTTGTACCAACTTCTGTGAGATATCTCTTCATCCTCTTCACATTCTTCATGGCATTCTTCATGAAAATTACGAAATAATATTTCTTATCGATTATTGAAATTCCGTTTATGCATTTTCTGCACTAGGAGTAAATGTGAAAAAAATGTCACTGGAAAAAAAATTGTCACATCAGTATTTGCTTACGTTATAATTACCTGATTGACTCTTCTAACAGATTTATTTTCATCTGTAGGCAGTGTGTTCAGTATTTTTTGTTCGCAGAATCCTTTTAAAATCCAATTTGATGACGGAACCAAAAAATTTGATAAAGTCTTTTATGGTTGAAATAATGCATTCGAAACGTTAAGCTTTTTTATTTTTATTTTTAAGAAAATTTGAATGAAACTATCACGTCGAAGAACTCTTGGCATACTGACGCGGAATCCTGCTGCTCCGTAGAACACACTTTAGAAAACGCTGGTCCGATTAGTAGGAATCGACATCAGGGGCGTAAGAAACGCGTATATACCGAAGCCAAGAAATACCTCTCATAAAAGTTGTATCATCAGAGCCTCTAACACGGTGGCAACTGCAATGCTTCTTAAACACTCGCTATTCTTCCTGGGATTCGCAAGTGCATTGTCACTGACGGATGGCATTTTTACACTAGATTTCACATAAGTATTGTTTATTAAGTCATTCCAGAATATAACAATCAGTCACCAATAACCACATTGGGGCAAATAAATGCCTTCTGTGACAGTTTTATTATCATCTCCTACTCATTAGACATATTATGTTACATAAATGCCTTCTGTGGCAGTTTCATTATCGATTCCTACTCATTAGACATATTGTGTTAAATAAAAGTTTTCTGTGACAGTTTCATTATTATTTCTTACTCATTAGACATAGTGTGTCAAATAAATACATTCTTTGACAGCATTATTATCGGTTCCTACTCATTAGACACATTGTGTGAAATAAATGCCTTCTGTGACAGTTTTATTATCGTTTCCTACTAATTAGACATATTGCGTCAAATGAGTGCTTCCTACGACAGTTTCAATATCGTGTTTCATTCATTAGACATTTTGTGTCAAATAAATGCCTTCTGTGATAGTTTTATTATCGTTTCCTACTCATTATACAAAACTCTACACTTTGTCGAGGCTACTTCAACAGTAAGAACTTGCAATTCCGTACCAGTCGCTAAGCAGCAGAGAGTCGGCTGATCAGTATGAAGACCCGTGACTCAATTTCCGGTTGGAGCAGTAAATTTCTTTACAATGGCGCCTAAACAAATAAATCCTGCTGGTTAGTGCAAATATGTCGAAGGTCTTAATGTGGCCCTAGTACGACTAGCACGGATTCAGTGGAATCTGGAACTCTAATTGCTTATTTCAAATTAGGAGGACAACGACCACGTAGAGTGCTAAACTGGATGATAGAATAGAATCCGGAAGCTAACTTGAGATAAAAATAGCAGGATGTGGTCAGTCAGATTGCTTTACACAGAAAATGTAGTCAGTCAAATTGCTAGTTGCACACTGATCTTACATTAGAGAGTGGAGAATGCAGAGTTTACTTCAATAATAAGAGCTTGTAATTCCGACCCATTAGCTCAATAGTAGAGCGCTGGCTAACTTGTGATCTGATCGACTGTTGATTTGTGGTTCGATTCCTGATTGAGGCAGCAAGATTTTTTACAAACTTCACAGTTGTTTTGTTTTTTATCCAGTTCGTTACAAGTTCGTTGTCACGTTTGTTGTCAAGTTCGTTGTTAGCGAATACGTTATTCAAACTTTTCAATTTATCTTCCAGAAGTCCTGCAATAACTTTTATGCGATGGGGCATTTACTATAGATAAATCTGGCGTGTTCGACAGTCATGGACCTTTCTTTACAAAGTTATTGGGGTGCTCAATGACTTTTCTAATAAACACTGTATAACGTGCAATCGCTGTTTATTGCTGTAATTTTGGATGTTTATGTGCATCGAATTTGCCCCTTACTGGAATAAAATAAACGGATATTTTACTCTCCTACGTTTACCATTTGAAATAATCATACCAATTTTCAAATTTATTCTTGAAATTTCTTCGAAATATTTCTTGCCTACCGACGGCAGATTTGTAAACGCATAAGTTATCGACAAAATGGTTAATTTGCATTCGCAGATCAAAACGCATAAATCTAAGAAAATCCGCGAGTTTGATTTCTATTATCATCATAGTATATTATCTTTTATACATAATTTATTGCAAAGAAAGTAATATATGTTTTGAAATCTGGGGACATAGAGAGAGTTTCGACAAGGCTAATGTTTGATGTATACTTATTGTTAAGTGGGTAAGCTCTTTTTGTGTTTCATAGAGGACTTTTTCTAGGAAACTTTGCCGTAGTTTCCTTATATGCAGGAAAATAAACAAAAAAACCAGCAAGGTTATCCTTTTGAACTATGTGAGCTCAATCTTTTTTCTTTCTTACACAGATTCACGTCGCCTTTGTCCCAATGTTTTCTCAAAGGAAAATTTCGTACTGTACAAGTGGACACTTTTGGCAACTTTGAAAGTTCTAAATATAGCTATTTTAATAATTTTATTAAATGTCCCAAATTTTGCATCTCATGTGTGTGTGGGGGGTGGAGGGGGGTACCGTTCACCCACCGTTCCTTTCCGTGCTATAAAATCTAAGCTCAGGTGCAGAATTCTCCAACTGTTTATTTCCAATAACATATTGGAAATAAACTAAATCACGAAAATGTACTTTCAAAATGAATAAATTTATTGAAATACGTAAATGTAATAAATTATGATACATAAATATTACTGAAATAATTTTGAACGGTTGCAAAAAAAGAAGACTCTGTATTTTATAGGAGTTGAATAGTGTTGTATAAAACGTTTGAAAAAATAAAATGGGGAAAATGTTATATATGTGCCAATTACAATAAATAAATCTGCTGCTTGTAAAAAATAATTTACAAAACTTCCATGAAAAGAGCAGATATATGTCTTTTAATTGAAGACAATTGTTTAGAGAGCATTATAAGCCGCCTTATTCAGGCCAAAAGAACAGTAAGTGCCTTGAATCGGTAAGAGCGAACTGGTTCGACAAATTTTGTAAGTTATATATCTCTATGTTACTGTTTTTTAGATCATTAATTCATACACTATAACGTACCCTTCAATTTTTCAATCAATAAAATAGCTTATCTTACAATAAGAGCCTTTTCATTTCATTCATTTTTCATTTCATTTCATTCATATCATTTTTATTCCAAACACCAGAGCTAAATAATTTTGCGTGAAAAAGATGCAGCAATTCTTATACAACTCATCTTATAATCACTTGTTTACATTTTGCATCCATTAACATTTGGTTTCGTTGTAGAAATACTCAAAGTTTGATGATCATTTAAACTGAAAAATATTGTAATTGTGTTGGCTCAGAATATAGATGCACAGAAAATAATCAAAAATAAAGCGGTTTTACGACGAATGCAACACTAATTATAAATATAAAAGAACTTTAAAAATCATAATCTTTACACTAGGAAAAAAAGATAGATGTCATATTTTATTCTGCAGTAGGTCACGTGATCTCTTCACATGAGTGTAACTATTATTAAAATTTTAATTTAAAAAACTTCCGAACATATTTTACTGAAATTTTTATTATTCATATTTTATGAATAATTTGAATTTTTCCTAAACTTTTAAAGCAATTTTTGAATTTTAACTTAGCTTAAAAAATGATTGAAAAATTAAGTTCCATTCCCCTCCAAGTTCAATGTATTTCATTTTTTCAGCCCGGGTTCAATCCAAAACTAATTGGGCGACATTATTCATTTACATTCCCATATGTCCCACAGACCGTCTCAATAACATACAAAAATTTCATTTTGATAAAGTCATTACTTTCCTTATATACATAATGTATAAGGCAAGTATTGTGACGGGATCGAAATTTCGAATTCGAGTTTTCGACGGAAGAGCACGTTTCAAGCATCCCTGATCACGAATCAAACATTTTTGAGGTGATGTCTCTGTGTGTGTGTGTGTGTGTGTGTGTGTATGTATGTGTGTGTCTGTGTGTGTGAAAGTATGTGTGTGTGTATGTATGTGTGTGTGTGTGTGTGTGAAAGTATGTGTGTGTGTATGAGTCAGTGAGACTGTGGAGACGATATCTCAGAAAATCTCTATCAACGAATGGAGCGATTCGAATTAAATTTGGTACAAAAATCACAATCCGTGAATACTGGAAGTCTATTGTTTTTAAACACAATCGAATGTTCAGAATCTCCCAAAATTTTCGAGTGAAATTTTAAAAAAATCATCAAAAAATCAAATCCTTTTTTAAAGTTACGCAAATAGACATTTCTTATATAATTTGTCCTTAGAAAACGATTGATATAAACTTTAGAACGTTAGCATGAACCGTTCTCGAGATATTGCATATTTTTCAAATAAATTTATCAAAAAATCCCATAAATTAAAAAAAAATATATTAACTGTTGAGAAACATGTTCAGTTTTCATGTGTAATATCATGCGATAAATGTGATGGCATCATTCGCTGGGTTTGGCTCGTTCCATTCTTGAGAATAGGTACTTTGAGTAATACTTTTGTATTTGAACGCCAGTAGTTGTTTATCTGCTATAAGAATAACTTATTTCTCCGTCCATAACGCTTTTGGCGATGAATTTGGCGGAATTTCGCCAACTTGGCAACTTTTTGAAATGTTGCCAAATTAACGAAAATATCGCCAAACGAATAAAAGTGACACTAAATAAATGAAAATGACTAATTATTGTCGAAAATTCAATATTATGGAAAGAATATAAGTGTCTAATATAAGAAAAACCTATTTTTTTTTTACTGTAAAAGTAGTAAATTCATTGCATTATAAAGGAAAGTCATGTGTTGCCCACATCAGATTTTTTTACTGCAGTTATCGTGCGATCATATAAAGCATTGGTACTCACTACGCTATACTATGGTTATACTATATAATTTCATCCAGTTTTAAATTTTTTATGATATGTCACAAATTTACATGTCTAATTTGATATATGGTCCCCCTTCAGAATTTTCAAATGATCGTGTTGCATTAGAAATAAAAAATTTCGGATTGACCAAATTTGTCTAAGGGGGGTCGTATAAAATTTATAGATCCCACAAATATAGGTAATATAGGTACAAATATAGGTAATACAGGTACAAATATAGGTAATACAGGAACAATTATCGGTAATGCAGGTGCAAATATAGGTCCCATAAAATTTTAGGTAAAATTATAGGTCGTATAAAAATTATAGGTTCCATAGGTCCCACAGTCAGTCTGAACAACATACTAAAATTTCATTTTGATAAAGCCATTTTTACGGCAGTTATCGTGCTAACAGACAGACAGACAGATTGAACAAAGTCATAAACGCTTTTCAACTATGTTGGAAAGTGTTAAAAACCCGCTTTGCCCCAATTCCCCACTTTTCCACAAATAGTGAGATCTTTTTTTATACTTGCAGTTCAATATATTTTCTTATCCTTTCATTTCTGAGGACTAATGTCAAAACTTAACTTTTGACAATAAAAATCCTCTAACCACTCCTATTTTAAATCTTGAAGTGTAACCCATCAAACTTACACTCGTCCTTGATCAGCGTAACTGAGAATTCGCTTTATACCATTTGGAAGAGCATTGAATCAGCCTTGTAGCTTTCATTCCTGTGATTCAGTAGCCAATTACTATTCATATTGAAAGCGTGATGCTTTCTAAATATGGTAATATTCAACATTACAACAATGTACTGATGATAAAAAAAGCAATTTAATTCTCATGCTCTACAGATTACAATTTTAAACTCGAATAAAACTAAATGTAATTAAAAAAGGAATTTAGGACAATTCCAAAATACTCATTAATAACACCGAAATGTAGCTCGCCAGATGGAACAACGCACGAAGCATATATGACATGAAGATGCTAGAAGGCCAAGTAATATTTCGACGGCCTTGGTGCATATACACAGGCTGGCCGAATCGTGATTATGCAAACAGGATAATTTAAAGTATTGATTATGTCAACAGGGTATACCAAAAATTAGCATGAGAAAAATAATATAACAAGTTGAAATCATGGCCTTTTTTGACTGAAAAGATTACTTTCATATGAGTTGGGTCGGTTTGAAGTAATGGGAAAGTATTGGAATCGTGTCAAAAACCACAACGCGAGTTTTCGACGAATCAACACGTTTCGAACCCGAAGTAACTATTTTATCGTGACTATTTGGCGTGTTTATGTATATGTATCCACTGCAATGTCAATATACACTCTAGCAGAAAAAAATAATTGACCAAATTTCATAAAGGTTGGTAGATAAGTCACATGTGGGTTACACAGGTGCTGATTAGATTTTGGTACGATTCGGTAGAAAGGAACATACGGTATTGCAAAATTGCCCACACAAATGTATGTATATCCATTCTAGATGAAAATCTAATTAATAAAATTTCACAAAATTTGATAAATGAGTCTCATGTGAGATATTTTGGTGATTATTCAATTTTGACACGATTCTAAAAGAAAGAACCTGCCTGTTTTTTTGCAAAAATTCCCAAAATCTATAAAAAACTATATATGCTCAAATGTATCACTTAAGTCCTTGTTTTATACGTAATTTTTGCCAACGCAAGGAATAGGACTAATCCATCCATAATTTTAGGACTAACCGTTCTAATGATAAATTAGTATTCCATGTTTATGCCACGTCACCTTCGAAAATGCGTCCAGTTCCCAAATGAAAACGAACATTGATATAAGACTGCAAATTCAGTGTAATTTGCAATAAATTTCCATGTTAATTTGGGCAATAAAACTCAATTCAATGAATTATAATGGAAAGGAGGAAAAAATTAACTTGAATCTGTAGAGAAAGTCATGTGCTGCTCACATAAGATTTTTTATTCTAATTCCGATTACGGCTAGAATCATTTGGATAAGTCGGACTGAGTAGTACAGCTGACATACATCTAGAAAATGAGGGTACAAATAGGAACGGAAGATCTGCTGTAAGATTTACCGATAATCTTACAGTAGCTCTTCTCTTTCCATGGGTAGCCTCATTCGCAGGATGCATGTCATCTACCTTAAATTCCATGCGTTACATGTACGAAATCCGCTTTACGAATGATGATGATTCAAAATAGCCAATTTTCGTGCAGCCCAACAGTGCTGCCTATCGCCAAATTTGTAGACACACATTCATTAACGAAAAGGTCTGTTTTAGTGTCCTCTTTTATCCATTAACACTTGTACAGAGTTTCGAACACCCCGAATAGATATTACTGCCTGAGACACATTACTCTTTGAACACTTTCACCTTTAAACTATTAAAAGGTGATTGTAGCCTAACATTTGCACATAAAACACACTGCAACAGAATATTTCAAAAAACAATTATTTCTCCTACAATATAAATCGACTACAATCACCATCCAGCAAAACTTAGTAGTGTCATCCCAATGTACTTACTCCTTCCATCCCAACCATATCTGGATATTATCCCCATCCTCGATATAAGAATTTTCCATCAGGAGAACAAATCCACTTCCTGCCTTTTCTCTCTATTACGCTGGAGTAACAGAGATCAACTTTCAAAAAATTCTCATAAAAATCAGATACAGTGCAGATTCTCACTACATTCCCCCTTAATCTCCCTCCCACCTTGTTCTAGGTTGCCGTGCATTTATTTCCATTATTATACCCCCTTTTACGGAAAGGTAATACGATATGCGCAGTATTGAGTTTCGTTTTCTGCCCCCCACCCTCATACAGAGACAATTATTATATAATACGTATCGTTGTGAAAATCTTTCGTTGGGAATAAGTCTGAGAGTTGTTTGACGTGTAGCGAGAGATGTTGGTTAAGCAGAAAGATGCCACGGGGATTTAAGTAGAAATGTGAGTAAGGGGGCACAGATTATTTTGGGAGGTTTTTCCAGTGTTTTTATGTTGGAGAAAAGTGGATAATAATTATTTATGTGAAAGTGGAATAATGGTGTTTTTATCGAGAAAGATCGTTATTAAGGTCCTGCTGAAAAACTTTGTTTTCGATAATCTAATCACCAGGCTATTGATGGTACTGTTGTTATTAGGTTATCGCCGATATAATTGGATGGGTGGGTGCAAGAACCATCTTTGAGTCTTACTTCTTAATGCTAGTTTATAGAGGAAAAAAATTGCTCCTTTAATTTGGTGCAAGAATGGTGTATATCAGTTTGGTCTATACTGAGATATAAACGGAAAACTTTTACCTTGGGCAAGAGTTATGACAGACAATTTACGATTAGAACTATGAAACACAAATTCGTAAAGAAATTTACATACTGTGTACCTCTGAGATATATTTGGTTCTACAATTAACTTGGGCCAGAAGTGCAAAACGATGACTGGCAGGCAAGATAAACTAATGATAAATATCCAATGGACTTTGTTCTTTAGTAAAACCACATTTATACTGTTATCTAATCAATTTAGAACCAGAAGTGTAATTTAATGCCAGTATTCATTCAAGCTATTCTACTATATACTTTGATAAAGCTGCATTTAGCACAATTACGTATTCAAGTTGGTGAGACAAACAGGTCTACTCTAGTTTTTCGCTTTTCCTGGAATAGGTAACTTGCATTTATTTCTAATAACATTGGTAATTGCAATTAAGTGTGACTTCAGAATTTTTATTCATTAGTTTTGCTCTGCTAACATCTTGACATTTTGGACTTAAATTCACCCCCTACATTTCCCTGTTTGCAATAAAATTTCTTATCTTAAGGAAGCTGTGGACATTTCGAAAGTCAAGGTATAACCAAAATCACTTTCTTCATACTTTATATATTAAAATACTGAGATTATGTACTGCATTGGTCACACATGCGAAATATTTTCTTTGATATATTAACAAGAAACTTGCTACACATCTTTATTTAATGTATGCTGAATAAAAATGAGCATGGGTTTGCAAAACAACACATATTTAATATGGCAAATAACACTTGCCGTTTGACATTAAATGCGACAAAACCAATAATAAATCAAATTATTTTTAACATATAATTGACTGAGCTTTTACATATCTTAAATAAGCATCATATACAATCTGTGTATATCAAAACAGCTAAACTTTATAATACTATTTATGGCTTTTATTGGGAGCATAAAAATTTTGTAATAACTCAAGTCATAAATTTGCAATAATGGTTTTATGGATTTCGCTTTCATTTCATGTGGCAGCCTCCAAGAACCGATTTCCTGCTTATTATGCTCTCGTCAGCATAGAATCGTCGATAGCTGCAACAACAGCAAGAAACTTGCTAGCCCAAATTTTTGGAATCTTAATTTTTCATTTCTTACTTATTCCGCTCCCGTCAACATGGAATCGTCGATATCTACAATGACAGCAAGAAACTTGCTAGCCAATATTCCTGGAATCCTAACTTTTCATTTATTGATTATTATGCTCTCTTCAGTATGGAATCGTCATTATCTTCTCCGATGACAGCAAGAAAATTGCTAGCCAAAATTCTAACTTTCTGAATGCCCTCTGCAGACCGATGCGACCTTTTATATCCTGAGATGAACATTTAAGACATTTGTAGACGACTAAGTGGCTTGGACTAAATCTGTTAGTTCCCATAAAGTTTCTTAAACTTATGGCATATAGCAAGTTGTATGTAACATTTACAGACATTAGCAGTTTCATGCAGACGATCGCATTATAAGCGCTTAACCGGTCCCTGGATGTTGATAACTGCAAAGTTGCCTAGAAGCATATTCCTAACTTTACAAATGTCCCATTCGGGTTCTAAGACTATAAAAACTTTATTTCTAAATATTTAAGACACACAAACTTTGCACTGTTAAAATTCACTAAATCATCGTCTAAATTAACGTGTAATTAACTATGAAGTTATTGTAGTATCAAAATCCGGCAAGCCAAAGTTTATTAATAATATTCTAATACAGAAACTATCATTAATGGGCTGATTTCGCTTTTGTTAAAGCTCATCAGCACAAAATAGTCATCATTTGCAATGGGAGTGAATTAACTTTCTATATTCTGAAAATTGCAAAATCGCTACGGTGCCAAAGGAATACAGTAGTACTACACTGCCTGAAATTAATTGCATATCGTACATAAACTTCTTTAGGGTGAGGCTAGAATATCAGGTCCATAGTCCTAAAACACTCAAATATAATCTCCAAAGGTAAAATTATGCTCCAAATGGAAAAACCAACATTGTTAATACGGTTTTACAATTTTAGCTCCTTGCAACTATGTGGCATGGTTATAAACAACCATGTAACAGAATCATGAAACTTCACGGAAATATATTTCAGCGTCAGCACACAACTTATTAAGCAATCATTTTAGATAATGATTCAAAATGCAATAAATCACGCAAGGAGCATTCTACATATCAAGGATAACTCAGATGCGGATGAAAAGCCGTGTGTGCATTTTATATATCATGTTAGCTTATATTATATAAGCACATGAATATTATGGTGCATTAGGTATGTTCATAAATTC
This sequence comes from Amaurobius ferox, assembly GCA_951213105.1. Lineage (NCBI taxonomy): Eukaryota > Metazoa > Arthropoda > Arachnida > Araneae > Amaurobiidae > Amaurobius > Amaurobius ferox. The sequence continues at coordinate 58,172,620 of OX578145.1, read as the reverse complement.
AAATCATATTTTTATAATTTCAATTTCTAGATTATTCCAAATAAATATTCGAGAGTCACTTGATCAGTAACGTAGTTCTATATTTCTAAAATTATATTAAAATAACTGTTTAATTGCTTTACTGGTTGATTATTTTTAAATGCACAAATACCCGATTCGAAAATTTTACATAAATATTAAATATATTGCAGAATTTTTAACATTTCTTTTCAAAATAATGTTTATACGCAGCAGTTAGTTTAACTGTTATTTTGCACTACGTATTTTTTTTTCTGTTCTCGACCAAAATTTTTCTTAAAATTAAAACGATCTGTTCATCATAAAGCAGTATATATGCTTAAAGAAAATGAATATAATAAATACATTTATAATAAATAACTCAACAAAATAAATATATTACAGTCAATAATTGTGGCAACTCCAATAGTCATACTCATGTTAATAATATGTATAGTCATAGTTTGTAATTCCTTTTCTATAGATATTTTCAACCTAGCAATATCTACAAAAAATCCTGAAAAATCGGTGCTTGAAATCACAGGTGGACATTTTAGGTATATCCATTATATTTTCAATTAAAAATAAACAAATTAGTAATATCTCGCTAAATGATCAATGTTTTTCAATATTTGTTCCATGTTTAATATTACCAGACTTGTAATTGCGGCTTCATATTTTATGGTTGACATTTAATTGCATTCTCATACATTACGATTCCAATTACAACTATATGCCCTCTAGGATAATGCGTTTCAAAATAGAAGGGAAATGAGGACTTATTACAGCTTGCCTATCCCACCCTGTTTCAAAATTAACAAGCCCTGTACTAAATCAATACCAACAGGTGTCTCGAGCTAACAAAGTTGACGTATTCGGTGAGACGTCAATGAATAACGAGCCCGAAAATTAAAACTGAAAGCTAGGCATCCATCTTCGTTTTAAATTAACAATTAAGCAACAATGCTAAAACGTCAACTAAGCACTCTCCGGGAAGCTGTTTTAATTAATTTTTTGGATTTGCGAGTCTTCGTTGTTTCTCTGTGTAGCATATATAGTTCTTTTTTCTGTCCACATTTGTCATGACTGTCGTAGTCCCGCAGGAGAATAAATGGAATTTCAGTAAACGATAGGAAATATTCGGGGCATTTTTCAGGAAGATGATATTAGGAATGATGAGGGAAACAACAAGCATTAGCGGGAGATAGGCAGTGTGATGGTATTTGGAAATGACAGAGAATGTTTAGTTTGTTACAAGTTGCTTTTGATGAGTTTGGTAAAATGATGGGGATTAAGCTTGAATTTCACCAAAGTATTACATATAGCGCCAAATACCACGTTAGTGGTATCATAATTTAAATTAATAACAGCCAGCATGAATGGAATACCGAGCTCTGGACACCTTTCTAAGATTGTTGCCCAGATATAGTCTAATAAAACCTTGCCTCTTAACCAATATCTACTTGTCCAAAAGATTAACTTGCCAATTACATAAATTACTACTTAAATTAGCATATAATAATTTTAAGCACTGTTTGTTTTAAAAGCAGATAAATGATTCTACTTAGGAATGGGGATTTTTGTGACGAAAGATTGGTGGAAAAAATTATTACAATAGAAATATATTATTTGTTTAACGAAGTTTTATTGATATATAATTTTACCACTATAGGAGCCTAAAATAGACCAGAAGAAAGATTTTGCTATTAACTGAACGTATTAGAACACGTTTGAATTACATAACATGGATTAGAACGAATTAAGAATGTGCTATGCCTGACATTTATTGATCCAATATAATATCAAAGTACTGTCTCATTATTTTTAAGCAATACTTGGAAGCCAATTTATCCCGATATTTGCATTTCACTGAACATATTTCCAATGGAACGCCAACATGTAATAAAATTTTGGTCCAAAATCGGACTGCTCACTAACATCCTATCTCCATTTCAAGAAGTCAATACGACAAAACATTCCAAAATGGATTTAAAACATCTCCAGAAACAACGACAGCATATTAAAGAATCTCAACAACTTTGTAAAGAAAATGAAGAGAACCTCACCTCAACAATCTGAACAAGCACCTAAGAGTCGAACTAAGGTAAAAGAAAACAAAACGTAGCATTAAACAACTCCACCAATTCCTGCACTTTTATGACTATAACTTTTATTACTATAACTTAGCAACCGCATTAGAGGTCTAATGGTCATGTTGAGTAGAATATAAACAACGTTGACAAGTCTTTAGGGTAGCGAATGACAATATTTCCAATCGGCCCCAATAGGCTAAAACTTGGGATGTAATGTTCGATTACCCACACATTTTATCGAGTGTAAAATTTTGAAATTATACATTGTAAAAAGAGTACACATTTAGTAAAAAGAAAAATGATTAAAATAATAGATGTTGGCGTAACACAGGCAAATTTGCTGGGGGGGGGGGGGGGATTTTTATCTATAATTTATAAAACTTTTGTTATTAAAATCATTATTGTGAAAATATAAAATTAAATTTAAAATCGAGTATGTGAGAAACATGATAATAAGTAACATACATATTGTAACAATATATTAATCTACACAGTTCCAACATTTAAATCAATTTTATTGTTAACTTATTAGAATTATTGTGAAAGTTGCATAGCATTTCTCTCATTATAAAATAGCCAAATGTACGATAACTAAACAGTAATAACAAATTTTCTACTCATTTTAGTTCCCCTTTTTTTTCGGTAAGTTGAATTTAAAGTATTTTTGTTAGTGCGAAAAAATCGAATTCTAAAGATCTGTAAAACTGCACTTTATTTTTTAGCATTGTGTTTTGTATGCGGCATTGTGTTCAGTGTGCAGTATTATATTTGTTTGTTATGTTTTCTTTTACAGTTAAGTGTTGTAAAACTGCACTTTGTTTTACAATATTGTGTAAAGTATTGTAAATCTGCACCTTGTTTTACTGTATTGTGCAAAGTGTTGTAAAACTGCACTTTGTTTTACAGCATTGTGTGTAACCCACATTGTGTTTTGCTGTCCTCACACTAAAACTCAATGCAGGCTAGTAAGATTTTCATATATTTTTAACACGTTACGAGAAATTGGGTCCATCCCCAGTCCGCGAATAACAACTTTGAGAACCACTAATGTCGAGAACAATATATGAATGATGATATCGATCTCTTTGAGAATTAGGAGAATTCAATGCGTAATATCTATGATACAAGAAATGACAAGATTTTTCAGATCAAATATAGTATTGTTATTAAGTTATGGTGATCTCGGCACCAGTGGGAGAACGTGTATAATTAGCCACATAGTTCCCTCCCGTGACGTGATAGTTTCGAGTTCCCGTGACGTGATAGTTCGATTTCTTAAAAATTAAACAACGCTTAAAATTTGAATGCATATTTTGGACCATAATGGAATTTTCTTTATTTTGGGGTTCCACTATCAAATTGAATTTTAAAACAAGAAAGATCAATCATGCTTAAAGCATTGATTATGAAACACTTTCCAACTTCAATGCAATTTTATTTAAAAAAGTCGAAAATGCAATACATTCCTCGGTAATATTTTAAAACTTATCACAATACTACATTGATTTATTATATTTGAAAACTTAAACCTTCATTGAAAAAAATGAACTTCATTCAAATGACGGCATTGAAATATAAATTGCGTGGTTTAAATATCTCTAAAATGCAATACATTCCACGGTAATATTTTTAAAACTATCATAATACTACGATAATTTGTTATATTTGAAAACTTCATCGAAAACAACTGAAATAAATTCAAAGGACGTCATAGAAAAAATAACACACCTGAATCTCTCTTTAAAAGCAGGATTTCATTCATTTCATTCATCACAATACTATAATAATTTATTTTATTTAAAAATTAAGACCATGGAGCTACAATTCATAAACTCTATGCTTAAAACTTCATCGAAAAAAATCGTCCTTCTGTTTATAAAATCAATTAATATTTCATTCATATCAGCCATGCAGACTCCATGGACTGAATTATTTTATGTTAAAGAAATACAGTAATTCTAATACAACTCATTCTACATATTTTGTTGTTTACATTTTACATAGGTGAAAAATAGGCTTAGTTGTAGAAATAATCAAATTTGAATGAGAATTTAAACTCAAATATATTGTAATTGTGTTGTTTTAGTATGTAGATGCACAGAATTTAAGCAAAAATAAAGTAGTTTTAGGATGGATACAACACTCAATATGAATTAAAAAGAACTTTAAAAAATCTATGAAACAAGATGGATGCCATATATCATTTTGAAGTGGGTCATGTGATCGTTTCTTATCATGGTCACGTGATCGTTTCATATAAGATGTGTAATTAATTTTTTAATTTTTATTTAAAAAACTACTGAATATATTTCGTTGAATTTTTTTTTATATATTTTATGGAACAATTTGACTATTACCTAAAATTTTCGAAGCAATTTGTGAATTTTAAATCCGCTTAAAAAATGTTTAAAAAATTAGGTCCCATAGGGCTCAATGTATTTCATTTTTTCAACCCGGGTTCAATCCAAAACTAATTGGGTGATATTATTCATTTATATTCCCATAGGTCCTACAGACCGTCTGAACAACATACTAAAATTTCATTTTGATTAAGTCCTTTTTACGGCAGTTATCGTGCTAACGGACAGACAGACAGACAGAATGAACAAAGTCATAAACACTTATCAACTTTGTTGTAAAGTGTTAATAATATTGTGACCAAATACATTGAAAACAACGCCTTATATGAAAAAAAAAACATTTCGTAGTGTCAACCATTATAATGCTAGCTCATAGTGGATGTGAGCAATTGTTTTATCGTGACATTTTTTTTCACATTTGTTCCTAATACCGAAAAAGCATAGACGAAATTTCAATAAACGATAAGAAATATTATTTTGGAATTTTCGCGTTGAACGACTCTGAAATATGAGGGGATATCTCACATCATTTGATATAAAAAAGAAGCATTAGCAAAAGAATAGACAATTGTCAGGAATTCGTATATGATGGTGATTTTTTATTAGGACATCTATTAAGATATTTCGATATGATAAAAGGGAACGAGATTGAATTCCATCTCGTACATTCATGGTCTATTTTTATTTGTTGGTTGTCTGTAGCGACCAAATTAGTTGCTTGGTTGAAGCAAGTATAAATACGAAGCAAAAATACATCGTGCACACCGAATAATGTATGATGTTATACATATATATATATATATATATATATATATATATATATATATATATATACATATACATACACACACACACACACACATATATATATATATAATTTTTGTATGATGTTTATATATATGCTTCGCAGCATGTATTTTATTATCTGTAACAGTTACGTCGCCAAGCGGGGATGGGGGGGGGGGGGGGGGGGGGGTCATGACTCTCCAAAAACTAATCGGAACACGCTGAAGTTCAAAGAAATGAGATTCAACATATTTGATTATGTCCTCTTTAAAAAAATTGCTGGCTACACTACAGATCTGTAGTATCTTGAAATTAACTTTAATCTGTAAGTCCCTGTCAAATGACTCCTTGACTACTGAATTTTTAATTAATTATTGAGAAGAAGAAGGAGACATTTAGAGAGAAAAGGAATTCTGTGATAAGGAATAATTTGTATGTTTTTTGTTCTGTTAGATACTTGCTAAAATGGAAGTCCTTTCGTTAGATATTTCGATTGCGCGCAAGATCGGGGATAATTTTTACCGATGCATGTTTTCTGGCATCATCAATCATTTTGATTGGGTGTCATTAATGATAATAATTAATAAAGCTTATTATAATGAAAGAGATTGATGAAGATCATCGATAATTGTGATTTTCAATCGTAATTATAAATGATAGAAATCATTCGACAAATATTCTAAATATATTAACTACAAATGTTTGTAACGATCTAAGAATTGAGTTGAGTAGATTACTGTTATTTTATGAATTTGAACAAATTAGATTATAAGGTAATTTAGAATACAATGTGTTCATTGTTTTCTATTTACGATTAGGTTGTTTTGTCCTATTTGTTACATTGTCGTTATTTTACAAAAGCATAAATGTAATTTCTGTAAATAATAAAATGTATATAAGGAAATTTTGCATAAAGCTGGCATTATTGGCATGAGGATAAAATAATCACTTCCCCTGATTTCAATCCAGAAGTATTATTAAATATATAGCTATTTTGGGGGAAAATCAAAGATAGCTGGAATGGGTGGGGATAACCCAGTATTTTAAAGAAAATGGATTGCACACAAATAACTCTATTTCCGACGTGACCCTAAACTATCTCCGTGTCTATGCGGAGTATAGGCACGATAAATCCATAGATTCGAAACACCATTTGCATTCCGGTTTGTATTGGGCATCATTTTTCCAGCCATCTAAACAGATAAACAGTGCGCTTTGAACGTTAGATGATCTTTAGTTTTTTCCTGGGCAGGAAAACAGAAGATAGCTGGAAATATTTTGTGTGATTTCATCAAGAGATTTTCAAATTATTTCAAAATCTTAGATTGTATCGAAAATATTTTTTATGCAAAGTATGAAAAAATTAAGTATGTTTTCATCTAGAGCTGCTTAAACTTGATGATCAGTAACATCAGTTATTGATTGTGATGACCAATCTTTAAGAAACCAATTGTTATGATCGATGATAAAGATCAATAAGTATGATTAATGATAAATTTCAATTATGGTAATCAGTATAAAGATCAATGATGATGATCAGTGATAGTTGATAAAATTGAACGATCTGGATCACTGAGTTTATATCATATTGAGCATACATCAAACTCATCTAAACTTGATAGATGCATATGATAGATACATATGAGGGTCACACAGAAATATTTGAGACAGGGGCAGGCGATATGCGCTAGAAAAACATTATTAGTAGGATGTTTAAATATGAACAATTATATGTCCGCAGACGATAATTTGTGACAGCAATTATAATTCAGCTATGGAAGAATACATTTTGAAAGAAAAGAAAAGAAAATTGAATTGACGCGAGAACATTATCGAGCTATGATTTTCTAGGATTTTAAAGTGGAGCTAAATCAAGAATAATATTTTCAACGTCTACAATTAGAATATGGAAATGATGCATCATCTCGTGCCACTGTATTCATATGGTTTACAGAGTTTATAAGAGGTCAAAATTCTCTCCTGGATGAAGAACACATAGGAAGATCCTTGTCAGCTGTATTCCCTGAAAATGTGGTCATTCGAAAAATATTTAATCGATGTATAATCGATGTACCTACCAAATGATACAGAAGGAACTTAACATTGGATCCACAGCGATACATAAAATTATTCATGAAGAACTGCATATGAAAAATATTACTTTGTCGTTGGATCCCCCATATATTAACAGAACACCAAAAAGAGGAGCATGGCAGAATCAGTAAAGAAACCCTAAAATTACTTAATGATGGTGGACACGGCATTATTTCTAAAATCGTAACTGGTGATGAAACGTACATACCGTTTTTTTAACGTTTTAATAAAGTAAAATATGGGCCTTTGAAGATAACCCCAAACCAACAATGGTGAAAAGACAACGAACAATGGAGAAAGTAATGTATTCCGTGTTCTTCAGAAGTACAGATCTGGTCAAAGCCATAAAGCTAGAGGGGCAGAAGGACATAAGACAGTTACAGCTAAACCGGTACACCACTAAGTGTCGTCCAGAAATTCTTCAGGAAGTGAATGTTAGGGGACGATTCAAATTTTTTGAACAAAATAACACTAAAATGATAGAACAAACATCCTATTCTACTGATCTTGTTATACGTGACTTTTAGCTATTTTTTCATTAAAAATTTTTACTTGGGCCTCGTTTTCATTCCGAAGATGAGAGTGATGAGGCTATAAAAGCATATTTTTCATCGATTCCAAGAAATGGATAGCTTGAAGCATTTGTTCTTTAGAAAATTTGCTAACAAAAGTGCATTGATGTTAGAGGGGAGTACTTTGAAAACTTCTAAGAATTGGTAAGTTTAACTTTAACTACTTAGCTCTATCTCAAAAATTTCAATGTTACCCTCGTACGAGTATCCATGTGGCAACACATGCGAAAGTAATTTATTGGATAAAATACTTGTTTCAAATATTTTCGTCAGTGGTCTATTTATAGTAGTAAAAATGGGTAAGTATGCATTCAGCATAATTTCTAATAAATAATAAATATATTTATAGAGCTACTGTACATAATTTACGTTATCCTTACAAGAAAAATACGATCACTCTCACATTGATTAAAGCGCGTTGTTGATAAGCTGTTCAATAAAAACAATAGCAAGTAAACATCTGTGCTCTTGTGAAATAACTCAGAAAATTAATAAAATTTATTGACCACACTTATTGTTTAGAAATCTGGTTTATTCAACTCAAAATCGTGTATTTCAAGCTAAGACGTTTACGGTGCGATTCACTACCATATGCATGAAATTTCTCTTGGTGATTTTGAGCAATGCTCTTCATAACATCGCTTTCTTATACACATGTGTAGTTTAAAGTAAATTCTTCATATGTCTGTTTATATTTTGGCCAAGAGGTACTAATGCAGAAGCTTTTGATTAGAAATACTATAATCGTGAAAACCATGTAAATAGTTACTACATTATGCTAGAATCTAAATATATTAGTTACTAGACACGTATAAAGATCAATCACTGATGATGGATCAGTGTTAGAGATGAATGATAAGGATCAATAATGGTTCCTGAGTGATCAAAATGAGTGAAGACAATTAATGTGTATATTTCGATACCAAAGATCTATAATGATGATCCAAGATAAAGATCAATGATAGTTATTAAGTATGAATATCAATTATGGTAATTAAGTCTAAATACCTATGATAGTAATTAATTATGAATATCAATGATGGTAATTATGAATATCAATGATGGTAATCAAATATAAGGATCCATAATGATAATCCAAGAAACATATCAAAGATCTTGATGATGGTGATCAGTACTGATGCATCGCTAATAAAAATTGATACCGTAACACTAATTTTTATTATAGATTATAAAAAACAATACATATTAGTAGTAGGCAGCGGTCTGTAGTATTTTGTAGTCTAATTTTCTTTTTCCATTTTATTAAGAACTTAGTGAAGTTTCTTAATGTAGAATCAAGGGTGTTAATCTACGTGGAATGTATTTTTTGCAACATAACATTTGTATCATCGTACTCCCGGATGACGCTAGATGGTATTTCAGTAAACGATAGGAACTATTTGGGACATTTTTCATGAAGATGACATTAGGAAGGATAAGGGAATGTAATAAGCTTTCTACTTCGTTGCAAACAGAAAGCATTAGCAGAAATAAAGGCAGTGGTGAGGAATTTATAGATGGAAGAGTTTATATTTTTGCTTGTGTATTTGTGAGAGTTCGTTTGAAAGAAATCCGCAGAAATTATAATATATTCTAATGAAAGCTAATATTGTATCAGAAATAAAATATAATGATTATAAATTCTATCTTTTGACATGAGCTAAGAATATTAAAAGCTCAATAATTTTGTTGGATAATTTAATCAATGTATATTTGCTTTTAACTGAATAATTAATTTTGGAGCAATAATTCTTTAGATATTTGAATATCTGGCTTAAACTGAAGAGACACTAGGAAACATTAATGCTGACACAATTTCTAAAGAAAATTGAATGCGTTGATACAGTATATACTCACAAAACTCGCATAAAGAAGGCATTTTTAAAGAAAATTTCTCTCTCTCATATCTTATGTAAGCATTCGTGACCGGTTTTGCACGTGTTATGACTTTTCAGCAAGAAATAGGTAAAGCACGTAATGACATCAAGAAAACTATATTCCTTAAATTTGCATGTCTCTATGTAAACTGGCAAAGTCAGAAATACGACGCAGCAAATATCAAATTTTGAAAATATTGTTCCTGAACTGCGATATCCACATATATACAAAATAGCATGGTCCACAATTAGCAAAATTTTTTTAGAGTAATAACAAAGCAAACACCATATAAAACAGTAATACATCTAGAACTGTGTTACTATTATACGGCGCCATTTTTCACTATCTGTATCTTCTAAAAATGAAAAATTTGTATCTCAAATAATGCCAATCCCATAAAAAAACACTTTTTATATTTATATACTATAATATTTGATGTTAGATATTCTGCTAGAAAGTTCTGAAATTTTAATTCAAAGTCTTGTAGGAAAAGAGTTTGTATAAGCAATTCATATATTTTACAATTACAATCGCTTTCTATAGCGTTGGTTTGGAGTTAGATTAACTGAGTTCTCACTAAATCTGTCGGGGACTTAATTGATTGAACATGTTCCCTGTTTCACAAGGGAATTGTCACACTCGGACTCAAATTTGTCAACCGTATCTAACTATTATACCATTGAAAACTTAAAATCTCCTTAGAAAAAAATACATTTTAGAAGATATCTGAAATTAAAAAATATGTTGAATAAAACGAAAGTCATATAATTATTTTCAAATAATTACTAATGAAATAAAACAATCTGATGTGGGCAACACATGACTTTCCTTATATAATGCAATGAATTTACTACTTTTACAGTAAAAAAATGGGTTTTTCTTAGAGTAGATACTTACATTGTTTCAAGAAATTGAATTTTCGTCAATTAGTCATCATTTTCATTGATTTGGTGTCATTTTTATCCATTTGGCGAGATTTTTTGTTGCTAAAATGTTTCTGTACTATGTACTTGCATGAACCAGATAGCTTTACTGTTGTGAAATACATACGGGGATTCCCCTATTACGGGGATTTCCCTATACGGGGATTCCCCATTACGGGGATTCCCTTAAATGTATATATTTTACAACACCGGGAATCCCCTGTTGTTTTCATCAGTGTTACCAAAGGAATAAAATTCAAAAATGTCATCAAATCTTTGTATAGGCGCATATGGAGGGAGTATATATGTTTATCAATTTTTTGAAATCTGTTAATTTAAAAACCGTGTAAAAGAGAAATAGTGTAAAACAGGTGCTGTGTAAACCGGGGGATAAGTGTACATATATATATATTATATGTATATATATGTATATATATATATAGAGAGAGAGAGATAATATATATATTATATATGTATATTATATATATATATATATATATATATATATATTATATATATATATATATATATATATATATATATATATATATATATATGTATGTATGTATATATATATATATGTACATATATATATATATATATATATATATATATATATATATATATACATATGTATATATACATATGTATATATACACACGCACGCACACACACAGACATCACCTCTAAATAGGATGCTTCTCGAAACATACTCTTCCGTCAAAATTTCGATTTCGAATTTCCGACCCAGTCCAATATTTCCCCCTATACATTATACTATGCATATAGGGAAAGTAACAAGACAATATTTTAAAAAGATATATTTCGACGTGTCAGCGCACATACTCAGGGAAAAGCCCTGCATACAGACATTAATAAAAACTTAACTGTCTTCTAGTATAACCATTTATCGACGTTATTGCTGTAAATGTTAAGTAATTAGCAGGACTTGAACGTCTAGTAATTTCTAATGAAATATGTAATTAATAGCAGTTGTACTGAGAGTAATTAATTTCGTGCTTTCAGTTCTTTTAATATATTAATTCAGGTCGTTGTGAATATTACTTCAGTGCTCAAAGAGAAAATATGGTTTTTAGAAAAGATTAAATTTTTAATCACCAAATCATTATGAACGAAAAATGACTCTTAATGACCAAAGTAAAATTCGGAGATATAAGAAAATTTATAATTCGTGTAGATATAATGCTTAGAAAGGAAGTATTAAATTTGTCCTTCTTTATGTAACTTTTTTATTTATGCTATTTGATTTTTTTTTAATCCTAATATGGTAAAATTAAGAAAAAATGAAAAATCCATGAATCATTTGTACTGTAGAGAGAGACAGTTCATATTTATATGAAAATATTATAAGGTCCACTTCAACAAAAGAAAGGTACTACAATCTCAGTAACTTAGTAGTAAGAGCTGTTTTTATGTATTGTAAATTAATATTCCCAACAAAAATAACTGTTTATATAAATAAAATTGCAAAATGTGTATATTTATTTATTTGTGTGCTTGTGCGTTTGTCTCATCATCACGGGAGAACGGCTGCATCGAATTCGATGAAATTGTGTAGATAGTTGTAAAATAGCCCCCTTAAAATGTAATATATATTTTGAGTTTCTAGGACTAGAGGTTGTCATGATATTAATGAAAAACGAACATCCAATAGAAATAGCATTATACAAACGTTATATTTGCCGCAAGTTTATTTGAAAAAATATCGTATTAAAAAGCAACGGAACTAAATACAATGAGTTTATACAATTATACAACAGAGTAAAAATTGATATCATCTTGCTAAGCAAAGGGGTTAAATCCAATGAGTTTATGCAGCAAAATCCAAAATAATATCATGTTGCTAAACAAAAGAATTAAACTCAATGAGTTTATTCAGCAGAGAAAATTATATCATCTTAAGCAACGGAGTTAAACCCAATGAGTTTAAACTGCAAAAACAAAAATGATATCATGTTGCTAAGCAAATGAATTAAACCCAATGAGTTTATACAGCAGAGAAAAAATGCTGTCATGTTGATAAGCAACGGAATTAAACCCAATGAGTTTATACAGCAGACGATTTTTATTATTTCTTTTTCCGATTTGAATAATAAAAAAATCTTTATAACAGTAAATTTTATCGGAATTACCTTCTTCTACAGGATTATATCATTCAGGTTGAAAGGTTGCGGGTATTACTATATTTTTAAATTTTGAAGTCATCTATTTTAATTTGGCAAATATTTTTCAATTTTATATAATGACTTTAGCCAATTGTTTAAACTGAATAAAATGATACGGGTATGTCTTCTAATACCACATTTTAGAGCTTTCATTTATGCATGTGTTGATCCAATAGTGCTTTCAATTTGGCATATATCCTTTCTATTTCATATTTATTGTAAATTTGTTTACAAACGGTTTGTTTCACAACTGACTGAGCTGATTGGCACAGTCAAAAACAATTTAACAAATAATGTTATGACAGGAAACACATTTTTTTTAAAATTCCGCTCTTTAAAATAATCCAGGCGACTTTTAAAATTGGGATGGGCTATGTTTCCATTTTTCACCATTGAATAAAACAGTCGCAATTCCTCTTTCTGGAAGTCATATACTTTGCATCTGGTTGAAACATTTTCGTTTTCGACATCAGATCCGGATAATACTGAACTAAGGGCAAACAAAACAGATATATTGTTCTCATTCAATCTTGTCTCAATTTCATTAGATACTGAATCTATAATTTCATATTGAATATTGATTCTGTGATATGATTTAACATCATCATGGGGATTTTTTTCACCGCCTACGAATTCGGTTGGAATTTTTTTACGCCTTTTCAGTTTTGGTCCAGAATAAGAATTTTTTTACTGTCACAAAACTCCATACTTGATTAAAATATACATCAGTACGAAAAGAACTAACAGTTTCAATAGTAGCTTTAGCCAAAGCTTGCACAGCCTGAAAATTAATATCAGATGACTAAAGATGCATTGAAAGAGTATTGCATTGATCAAAAACTCTGTTCAATACAAGCAAAGTGAACAAAAATTCGAACGGTGTCATGCATGTTAAAAGGGCTTCGGCTCTTCCACCATTGAGAGAATCGTTTTCAGATAATTCTTCCAGTATTAAAATCACCACTTCGAAATTATCAAGTAGTGATTTTATGGCTTTAATTTTGGAGGACCAAATCGTATCACTTAGTGATTGTAGAGTTGAAGAGCCTCCAGAAAAAGTATTTGTTGATGAGCGAATCTTTTCGAAAAAAGCATGTCTTTTATATGATGTTTCTATGAAAGAATATAATGCATTGAGCTGCTGAAATGCATTTCCAGCGGAAGGAATGGATGAGAATGCGCTAACTACACATAAATTTAACATTGACACTTAACATTACACTTGACATTTTCAAGTGAAAAGGATAACATCACCCTAATCTTTTCAAGTTGAAAAGGATTTATTCCAGTCGGAAGTGGGAACTTCATTGTGAAGGTTAGCGCTTTTGAAGCTCCATAGCGTGAGAAAACTGACCAGTGGACAGTCGATAAAAAGGGGGAGAAGTCGATCGACGACGAGGAAAAATTTGGGGGCGCGACCGCGCCCCCTATTTGCCGCCCCTGATCCGAGGATATAGAGCACGAATTTGGTCGATTGGTGGGATCGGGATGTATCTTCAGATCTATCTGTGAAGATAATTTTATATAGCTCGAACAGAGATTCTTATACTCCTTTAAAAGATAATTAAATTGAAAATATTAACAGAATGTTTTGAATAACAATGTATTTTAGAATACTATGGGAATTTACGTATCATTGCATATTTTAAGTTCCTTTATAATATATATTCCGTTCGAAGAAATGGTATACTGATAATCATATAATAAAATAAAAAGTTGAAAATTATTGCATCTCAGAGTAGTGTTTATATTCATATCATATTTAATTAGAGATTACAATTGGTCTACATGTACTAACTTCCTAACCATTTTCAGCAGTAACATTGAAATTATTGTGTACTATATTTATTCTTTTAACTATCCTAGTACGTTTCTAACTTTAATTTCCAACGTTTGTTACTAGGATGTATTCTTGTGGCATTTTTATCGATACACACATATTTGCAGACAGTAATACGAAAATTTACATTCGTGAAATTACCTTATCAGAAAGCGGGTATGAATGCAATGCTAATAAATCAAGAAAAATAAAGTTTGGGAGAGCGTAATGTTGAAATATTATATTACAGAAAACTAACATCTCATACAATTAAGTACATTTCATATTCCTTAATTCCATTTGGGTAGTTACGATTTGGAGATGAAAATGAATACAATAAAAATGTTATGTACTTTCTTCATTGGATCTATATACCTGACGACAACTATCACATAATAAAATTAAAAGCAGAGAAATAATTACTCTCAATGTTACACTGCTATCAATTACATACTTCATTAAACATTATAATTAGTTCAAATGTACTAATTACTTACCATTTGCAGAAATAATCGCGAAATTATTTTACAAGACAGTCATTAATTTATCTATGGCAGCATGTTTTAAGTTACTTTTATTTCCAATGTCTGATATCACTATGAAATAAATTGTTATTTTCACCAACACGTATATGTTTACAGACAGTAATACAAAGATTTTAATTCGTAAAATCACCATTTCAGAAAGCGGGTATGAATACAATGTTAAGAATCAAGAATAATATCAAGAATTGTTTGGTATAGCATAATATTGAGATATTATATTCTAGAATATTAACATTTTATACAATTAAATATATTTCATATCCCTTAATCCTATCTGAGTCCTTACAATTTGTAGTTAAAAATTAATGGAATAAAAATGTTATGTACTGTCTTCACTGGATCAATATACTGGACAAGAACCATCACATAATAAAATTAAAAGCAGAAAATCAGTTACACACAAAGTCACACTGCTATTAATTACACACTTCATTAAAGATTACAACTGGTTCAAATGTACTAATTATTCGCAGAAATAATCGTGGAATTATTTTCCAAGGCAGTTATTATTCCATCCATGGCACTGATATTCCTGCGAAATCATTTGGCATTTTCACCAACACACGAATGTTTGCTGACAATTATACAAATATTGGCAGTCTCAAAAGTAAATTTTTATAAAACGGGTATAATAAAGAAAAATAAAGTTCGAATCGGCAAAATGTTGAAATGTTATATTATGAAAAATTAAAATTTTACTTAGTTAATTATATTTTATCATTTGAATCATTACGATTTGGAGATAAAAATGAACCGGGTGAAAAATGTTATCTATTTTCTCAGAAAATTGGAAAATATCCACTACGAAACTATTACGTTATAAAATTGAAAAGAGAAAATTAATTGCTCTTAAAGCCACACTGCTATTAATTACATATTTTGTTAAGGATCATAATTAGCCCAATATACTAATTATTTACCCTTTGCAGCAATAACGTTGAAATTATTGTACACGGCTGTGTTATTCTTTTATCTATGCCGATGTTTGTAGTTACTTTTATTTTAAATGTCAGATATTGTAATGAATTCATATCCTATTCGTCTATGTGTGTACAGACAATAATACAAACAGTTATGTGTTACAAAGCTGTGTGTTTTCTATCAGAATAACACTAATTTGCAATCAGAATAACACTAATTTGCTTAATTATGAGAAATATCTCATCATAAAATTAAAAGTAGAAAATTAATCATTCTAAAAGTCGTGCTACTATTAGTTACACATTTTGTTAAAGATTACTTCTGGTTCTTATGTAAACCTAATTACTTTCCATTTCCAGCAATAACACTGATAAATTATTATTCTCGACAGTTGTTCTTTTATCTCTTGCTGAATGTGTCAAATTTCCTTTTATTTTTAGTGTCCATTAAAGCGATGAATTCATAATGTGTTGTTTCCGCATCGACACGCGCGTGTTTACAAACTGTAATGCCAAAAGTCGCATGCGAAACTTAATATTTTGAAAAGGGGTATTAATTCATTGATATGAAATTAAGAACATTGTGTTTGGAAATGAAAAATACTAAAGTTGTATTTGTAATTGGGAGATTTGAGCCGTTAAAAGGAATTTTTATTTTACGACATTCAGAAAAACAAATGTTGGAATCCTTTTGAAGTGACAAAATTGGATGTGGGCAGCACATGACTTTCCCTGCAGACTTATATTCACGTTCTCTTTATTTTAATTACATTTAATTCACTTTTAATTCAATTTTCGTTCTTATTTGAAAACTGGACTTCTATTTAGAGGTGGCGTAGAGAAAATACGAAAAAACTAAAATATCTCGAGAACGGTTAGTCTTAGTATAATGGGGTTGGTCTTATTCTTTTATTCGTTAACAATTACGTATTAAACAAGCATTTTGTGGATATATTTGAGCATACGTAGTTTTTACTTTAGATTTTGGAGATTTTTGCGGGCCATTTTGCCAAAAAAGGCAGGTTATTTTTTTCCGAATCATACCAAAATCTAATCAGCACCAGAGTGTACCACAAGTGATTTGTTTACAAAATTTTGTGGAGTTCGGTCCTTAGTTTTACAGCTAAAGTGGATACAAGCTTTTGCGGGCCATTTCGCCAAGAAGGCGGGTTCTTTTATCCCGAACCGTACCCAAAACTAATCAGCACCAGATTCGCCCACAAGTGACTTACCTACCAAATTTTATGAAATTCGGTCAATTAGTTTTTTAGTTAGAGTGTATACAAAATCTGCACAGACAGACACACAGACAGACAGACACATACACAGACGTCACGCTAAAATGGTTTTTCGTATTCTAGAGGTCTCGAAACGTGTAGATCCGTCGAAAACTCGAGTTGCGATTTTCGACATGATTCCAGTACTTTTCCTATACATTACCATGTATTGCAGGGAAAGTAAAAAACTTTTTAAAATGAAACTAGGACTTTTGTTAGTTACGCTGTTTCAGTACATTGTGATCTATTTATGATCATGTGATGTGATAGTGAAATACTTTATCCACAGGAATAGAGGGATAAAAGTATCAAACGGTTTTGGAAGCGAAAAGCGTCCTCCTTCTTTAGGGCGGAAAGATTGAGCAACTGCACCAGCAAAGGAAAGAAGACGCTTGTGGCAATAAATAGGGTGCATTGCGGGATTCGGAGAATAAATCTTTGCCAAACAAAAAATATAAAAAATTAATAGAAAAAATCTATGAAGGAAATGATAAGGGAAGTGTTCAAGAAGAAAAATTTCTTCCGCTAATGCTTGCAGCTCTTGGATTTGCCTAAATGGAATATTTAAGCGATCTACTATTTAAATTCACCAGAATATTTATCCCGAACCTGGATTCTAAATTCGATTACAAACCACCACGCACATAGATATATTACAAATGAAGTATATGAATGCATTACGAACCACAACGCGCATGGATGTATGGCGAAACACTACATCCATAGATGCATTACGAACTGTTGAACATATGGAAGCATTACTAACCATTGCACGGATGGATGCATTTCGAACGACTGCGAGCATAGATATATTTGGAACACTAAACTCCTACGTGCATGAATGAATTATCAACCATTTTACACATGGAACAACTACCCGGCCATAAAATAAGCTGCCAGACGTCTTCGGGTTGGTCGTGTGGTCTGCGCTTTCAACATGGAACGACTACGGGCATGGATGTATTTCGAAAAACTAATAGCATGGATGCATATCAAGCGACTACGAGCATAGATATATTATGAAACATTACGCAAATGAATTCACTACGAACAATTACGCACATACAGTACGAACCACTACTCACATGGATGCATTGCGAACCACTACGCATGTGCATATACACACATATCTCTCCCCCGGCCACACACTTAGCAACAGTAAGCCTTCGGGTCTGTCCTGTGGTCAAGGTTTTCAACACTTCAACACATATCTCTCCATCTGCACCCAAAATTCAAACTCTGCTCCTATGGATCTTAATACCAGGAATCCTCTGGTCATAGGTGGGATTAGCAGCTAATGAAAAGTATCCAATGAGAGAATGTGTGTGTCTTCAACTCTATTAAATCAGCTGTTAAAAGTTTTCTTGGCTCGTAAAGGTTTTTGTTTTCTGAAAAAATACAACTGACTTTTCTGAAATTTTCGTTTTCGTTAAAGGAATATCAAAAACTTTATGAAAGTGTAGTTTATCTTTTGAAAATGCAAGAAACACAAATCATTTTATTCTGAATAACATCGCTTGTATTTAAATTTTACATATGAACCTTTAAATTCCAAGATGGATGTCAAAATTCCAATGTTCCCTTATTATGGTCTGATTTAATTGATTTTCAGTTTAGACGTGTATTTTCATGTGCTGAATACGAATTCGAAGTCAAAGTTAACATTTTGCAAACGCAAACCCCTTAAAAATCAAAATGATAGCCAGAAATTCAAATTTATTTATTTAGAATCTAAGGGCAGTGTAAGATGTAAAGCGGTACAGAACCGCTAGATTAACAGTTAGTAGAGCTTTTTTGCTGAGTGAAACGAGGATCTTTTACAAGTTAGATTTCGCCTTGTCACTTGTTATACGTAAACACATTCCTAGTTACAAGCATTTACCTATCCCTTCTTCCTCTCCAATTATCATATTTGAGATCCATTGCCGAACGCCCTTTCTAACCACAAATAAGACGTAAGGCTATTTACTCATAATTTTTTACTTCTTTAACTTACTTAAACGTGTAATTTTCCCCGAAACTCTTTCCATTTTTTACTTCCACCCATAATAACTAGACTCCCACCGCACCTTCCTCTCCCACGTAATGAATTCTCAGCCAGTTATCGTTAACAAGACCAACCAGTGTTCCAGAAATGCTTCTGCGAGTAAATGTTCTGGAGAGTGAGTGAGTGAGAGTGTAGGCGAGTCACAATACCATATAGAGTGACAAATCATAATTGACAGCGCGTCCGATACGCCTTATCCGCCCTGCCATCTCCCCAGTTTGAAAGCTGTAGCCTCCCTATTACGTAATGCTATTACAAATAATGAACTAGACTTCAGACCCCCGCTCTACTACAACACTGAATGACAGACATGCAAAAAGGTCTCAGTCGGAGGTGCCAGTGTAACCGATGTTAATGTATGAGAAGTTAATTACAGCAGGACGTGAACACGGACGAGTTAGGAAACGTGTTAATTACTATTGGATGTAATTATTATTGAATGCCGATGCCGGGATTTTATGTCAATAAATTCCCCGGAAGTGTAATTTGAAGGCAAATGCATGCGAGGATAGTGCGTTGGATTAAAACTGTGCCTCACTTGCGTGGAGTTGAAAGTTAATATTGATGAAGCAAATTTGTGTGAAATATCTTTAATGTACGACAAATCTATCTTCCTGAAAATTTAGTGATTATGTTTGATGTGAAATGGATATGATAAATCGTTCAAAAAAATTGGTGTTACTGAGTTTTCTATTCAAAATTTAGTGATTATATTAGTTGTGAAATGGATATGATAAACCGTTCAGGAAAAGTGGTGTTACAGAGTTTTCATTATTATAAGCTGCATATGCATAGAGTTCGTTTGAAAAATGAGATGTGCTTTGAAATTATAGGAATCTGCCTATTTCGCAGTTGCAATGAGCGAGGAATTAGCCATTTCGCTATGCAATGTGCGTCAAACTAGCTGGTTTATCTCTGCACGTGGCAATGAGTTTACAACAAACAACATTTTCTTCAAGTCACTGGTCAATAGTATCTTCTAAAATGTATGTTAATCTCAGTTTACATAATTGGTCAAGATGGTACTGAAATTTCCTAAATAGCAAATAAAACACGTAGCTTGTGGAATAATGCTTCAGGTTTTCCGAATAAGGGTTACAATCTCAGCAGTTCTCATGAGGCTGTACTATTTCTGTGTTTAAATTAATAGGATCCTTACTATAGATGAATCAAACGGTAGATTTTGGATCTATTGCCTCTTATAAAGTATGTGGTAAACTTAGTTGAAATAAATCATCCAGATGGTACTGAAATGCCTTAAGAAGCAAATACAACACTTATTAGAATAAATAAGATTAAGCACACAACTTTGATAGAAGATCTTTCATTACACTTCTTACAAGACGTACAAAATGAAAAAAGGCCAGAGAGCTTTCGAGCGTTAATACGCTCTTCATCAGTGGCTACATGAAAAGTAAAATGGATCATTCATATATAGTCCAGTACAGATGACGAATTTGCATAAATGCAATTAGTAAATGAACATTCGATTATCTAAGGAAAAATACACAAAAAACATAAAATATTTTTTAACGGATTCAAAAACGAGTATATCTCAAAAATGCAATTAAAAATACTATTTTATTACAGGAATGCAAATTCAAAAAGGACAGAGAAGCTCAATCCTCATGAGGATGACGTCAAAGATAACTATGAAGAAACTTGAATTGCATAGAGTCGAGAATGAGTCGCCAAGCATAACTTAAAATTTGAACGGGGTCAAAATTACAAATCGATGCACGGTAAATATAAATTAAAAGGGATTCAAAAACGAGAATTTTACATTCATCCATAAATACAGCCAAATGTAGTATATATTACCTTTACAATTAATCATTTGTATTTCTGAATTGCAGGTAAAGGTCGCTTACTTAATATATAATGCTTTTCTAGTTAAACAGAACTTAGTTATTAAAATGACATCATTAATAATGCGAAACTTGGATCCATACCAGCTCATAATATCATGATTATATCCTGACTGAGGAGAAATGGCAGAAATTTCGATGTTAAGTGCAGATTGATTCTGTCGATTATGTAAAACATATTACGTTAAATCCATGCTTCATAAGTCTACAAAGTTGTGCTGGTCTAATGAGTAGGATTTAACATAATCCATCGGAAGACTGGTGTTTGTAGTAAATGCCTGATTAACCAACTCTATCACTGTTTATGAACCCTCTCACCTGATTAACCAATCCTATCACAAGCTTCCTTATTGCATACACAGCTGTGCACACACTCTTCGTACGGAATTTATAATGTAAAGAAATGAATATGAAGCTGAAGTGAGGGATGCAACCTTTTCTTCCTGAATAGGTGTATTCCTTTTTGGTAGCATGAGGCAGAGAAACATGATGTCACAGAATTTGCAGCAATACTTGACAGAGATAAAGAAAACGAGCAACGCAAATAAGCACGAATAGCAATATAATGCAGCATACATCTGCTTCGAGAATACGCGGGATCCCCTTCGTTAGTGCAAGAGAACCAACAAACCCGAAGTTCAAAAGAGTAATCAAGGTTCCAAGGCTTTTTCGTTTCGGGGCACCTGTGAGAAAACTCACGTATCCCCACATCGGAAATAGATGTTCATTGAATAGTTTTTGTAATAAAAATCGATGTGATACATTCCTTCTGGATGAATGCTGCTTCAAAGGTTTGCAGTCAAGATGGCTTAGGCTGCAGCCAAAAAGTACCTTGGAAGATGGACCACCAATGTTGAGAGGTAAACAAAAAGAGAAATCTGTACTGTAGAGCTTATTGAAAGTAATTCAAGCTCTCTGAAAGAAGATGGGTTCCAAGTGTGAAAAAACGCGGGACTCAAAGTAGTCAATTTCAATTCAGTGGTCACGAGGTCAAGGGAAGATATGATAACGTTGAAAGCAACATTATCACACAAGATCAAAACTTTTGAGATAAACCGATGCAGGCAGATCAGGCAGCCGAGCTCTTTTGGCTCTAGGCTCGTAGTTTCTTCAAGGTTCAGAGATGATGTGTCTGGGTCTGCGTTTCCTGTTAACAGGTTTGACATTATAATTGAGATCAGTATCTGCCATGCAAGGTTTCTCAAAGTTTTTAATGTAGAAATTTTGGGTGATTAATGTAATATGCTCTTCAATGCCAGAGACATTAAGATCATGATATATGACCTCGTTTTAGATAAACCAAGGAGAGTTGGTTATTATACGTAAGATTTTATTTTGGATAACTTGCAGTTTCCCAATATGTGATTTGGAGCAACTTTAAAAAAGTAATGAGCGCGAAAGAAAGAAACAGGGGGATTATATACCCAAGATCTGGATTAAGAAAGAGCCAATCAGAAAGCAGCATGAAGAACAGTCCAGACCATCCGAAACGAGAAGTAAAGACGTATAACGTATCCTCGAAACAACTGTATATTACATTGTGTTATTTCTGCTAATTTATGTTGCTCTAGTTTTTATTATCCTTCGCACAAAGTGTTATTTTACTAATTGAATATGTGACAGCGTTTGACTTTCGTTTGGCAGCTGAGAAAATGTCTGAGATCTCTGGCGCAGTTGAGGTAATTTCAACTGTAAAGGAAGTGTGCAGCAAGTGGGGATGTTTTATAATTGCAAGTACTTTCATTTAGAAAACGTACATTTGACCTTTGTCAAGTTTACAGTCCTCTTTTAAATGGATTCCCGCGCACTTATTTAGGGCGAATGGAAAGAGCTTATTCAAGGCGTATTATGCCTGAACAAAGGGTGAAATGAATATAGAATACATATTAAAGAAGCTTATCAAAAGTATAAAGGGCGTATATAAAGTTTAGTTACGGCGTATACTTATATAATATGTATTACGTCCACGCAGAGGGCGAAAGACATCGCAGTCGTATCAGAGTGTGGAGTTCAATCTGCCCAGCTTCGGATCCAACTAGTATTAAGTTACGCACCCACGAAGCGGATTTTTGTATCGTTTTTTTAGGGCGTACTACGTCTATTTTGCAGGGCGCGCGTCTGCTTCCGCAAAGAACGGCTGCGTCTTTAAAAAAATTGTATTAATAAATTCAATTAATCACTGCTTTAAATCCTAAACAACACCGGATACATTTTCCACGTTATTGTGCTAAAGAGCTTTTAGAAAAACGCAATCGTGGAGTAGCCGTATGTGCGTTTTTTCTTTATTTATTGCCTTCCCTGCAATACATGGTAATGTATAAGGAAAGTTTTGGAATCATGCCGAAAATCGCAACTTGAGTTTTCGATGGGTCTACACGTTTTTACACCTCTAGGATAAAAAAAAACAATTTTTTGTGTGACGTCTGTGTGTCTGTCTGTATAATGTATGTATCCATTCTAACTCAAAGGCTAATGGATCGAATTTCATAAAATTCGGTAGGTAAGCTACTTGTGTATAACCCTGGTGCTGATTAGTTTTTGGCACAATTCGGGATAAAATAATCCTCCTTTTTTTGCGAACTGGGCAGGCAAAAATTGCTTGTATTCACTCTAGCTGGAAAACTAATATATCAAATTTTACAAATTTTGGTAGATAAGTCACTTGTGGATTATTCTGGTGCTGATTAGGTTTGGTACAATCTCGAAAAAAGAATCTGCCTTATTTGCAAAATGGTACTCAAAAAATATCTATCTACTCCAGCTGAAAAACGAATCTACCAAATTTCACAAAAATTGGTGGATAAGTCACTTATGGGTTTACCCTGTGCTGATTTCATTTCGGTGCAATTCAGAAAAATCTGATGTGAGCAGCACACGACTTTCCCTGCAAACTTATATTAACGTTCTCTTTATTTTAATTAAATTTATTTCACTTTTATTCAATTTTCGTTCTCATTCGGTAATCGGGCTTATTTTCAAAGGTGGTGTAGGGAAAGTACGAAAAACTAAAATATCTTGAGAACGGCTAGTCCTAGTGTAATGGGTTTGGTTTTATTCTTTTCTTCGTTAAAAATTACGCATTAAAGACGCATTTAATGGATATATTTGAGCATACGTAGCTTTTTAGTTTAGATTTTGACAATTTTTGCGGGTCATTCTGCAAGAAAAGGCAGGTTATTTTTTTTAATGGTCCCAAAATCTAATCAGCACCAGGGTGACCTATACGTGACTCATATACCGAATTTTGTGAAATTCGGTCCATTAGTTTTTCAGCTAGAGTGGATACAAGCTTTTGTGGGCCATTTCGCAAAAAAAAAGCGGGTTCTTTTATTCCGAATCGTACCCAAAACTAATCAGCACCAGCCCCGCACACAAGTGACTTACTTACAAAATTTAGTGAAATTCGGTCCATTAGTTTTTTAGTTAGAGTGGATACAAAATATGCACAGACAGACAGACACACAGACAGACAGACACACAGACACACACACAGACGTCACGCTAAAAATGGTTTTTTCGTATTCTAGAGGTCTCGAAACGTGTAGATCCGTCGAAAACTCGAGTTGCGATTTTCGGCATGATTCCAATACTTTCCCTATACATTACCATGTATTGCAGGGAAAGTAAAATAGGAACCTTCCTTTTTTTGCGAAATAACCCGCAAAAATCGTCAAAATGTAAAATAAAAGCAACTTATGCTCAAACATATCAAGAAAATGTTTGTTTTATGCGTAATTTTTGACGATGAACGAATAAGACATAAGACCAACCCCGTTACTCTAGTACTGGCCTTTCTCGAGAAGTTTTATTTTTTTCCCATGTTCGCTAGGCGCTTTTGAAAATAGGTTCAATTACCCAATGAAAACGAAAATGGAAGTTAACTTGCAAATTCAATGTAATCTAAAATAATGTTGGATTCTATTTTGTTCAATTAAACTCAATTATTGAAGAAATAATGAGAACGTCTGCAGAGAAAGTCATGTGCTACCCACATCAGATTATTTTTATTCTGTTATATATTTTGTTGAAAGTTTGTTTTGTTGTTAAAACGATCTTTGGTTTTCTAAAATTCGTTGTGAGTTCCAGTGTAATTTTAAGCAGAAGTTCATTATATCCGTGATTGGTATATTTTTCATGGCATAATGAATAGTATAACAAATGTTCTATTGTATAATGGATAGTATAACGATTTCTATAGTGTAATGAAGTATTCTGACTAGGTCAAAGATTCGAAAACGAGCTTTAGATGGAAGAGCATGTTTTGTGCATTCCTGAACTCAAATCTACAGGTTTTGAGGTGATGTCTGTATGTTTGTGTGTGTTTTAGTATGCATGGCATTGTGCCTGTGAATGTGATATCTCACGAACGAATGAAACGCTTCGCAAATAACTCGGTACTATTATTACAATAATTGAATATTGGAGTTTTATTGATTTTAAAAATTAATCGAATGTTAGGAAAGGTCCTCTAATTTACGAATGAAGTTTTGAAAAATCATTCAAAAATCGGGACCCTCAGTAGTATTAAATTAATTATTTTTATATGTAGCGAGAAAATGTACTTGGCGTTGCCCGTGAGTTACAGTTCGGTAGTTACGTAAAATAACAAATTAAATAAATTTTATTCGTTTAAATAACAGTGAAAATTTCTCGCAATCCTCGTAGATCGGCACAACAAACGTAATACGTCAGTGTTAAAGAAATTATCATTTTATGTGTAATATATTTTGAGAGAATGAAACATATCAAAATTAGACCGTTAGAATGGACCTTTTATGAGATATTGCATGATTTTTAAATGGCTTTTCGATTTGAACCATGAATATTGTTAACTAATTTTATACTAATTACTTTTCCTATATACATAATGTATAAGGAAAGTATTGTGACGGGGTCGAAAACTCGAATTCGAGTTTTCGACAGTAAAGCACGTTTCAAGCATGCCTGATCACGAATCAAACATTTTTGAAGTGATGTCTGTGTGTGTGTGTGTGTGTGTGTGTGTGTGTGAAAGTATGTGTGTGTGTGTGTGTGTGTGTGTGTGTGTGTGTGTCAGTGACTCTGTGTAGACGATTTCTCAACAACGAATGGAAGATTCGGACGAAATTTGGTACAAAAATCACAATCCATAAACACTGGAAGCCTATTGTTTTTATACGCAATCGAATGTTCAGAACCCCCCCTAATTTTCATATGAAATTTTAAAAAAGTCGTCAAAAAATCAAAACCGCTAATAAAGTTACGCAAATAGACATTTTTTATGTAATTTTTCATTAGAAAACGATTGACATAAATTTCAGAACGCTAACAAGAACCACTCACGAGATATTGCACATATTTCAAAAAAATTATCAAAAAGTCATATCAAATAAAAAAAAAGATTGCCTATAGAGAAACATGTTCACTTTTCATATGTAATACCATGCGATAAATTGGATGACATCATTCTCTTGGATCTCTCTCGTTCCATTCACGAGAAAAGATACTTTGAGTAATACTTTTGTATTTGAACGCAAATATTCATTTATCAGCTGTAAGAATAACTTATTTCTCCGTCCATAACACTTGGCGAGATTTTTACGACGAATTTAGCGGAATGTCGCCAACTTGACGACTTTTTTAAATGTTGCCAAATTAACGAAAATCTCGCCAAATGGATAAAAATGACGCTAAATCAATGAAAGTTACAACTAATTGAAGAAAATTCAATATCTTGGAAAGAATATAAGTATCTACTATAAGAATAACATTTTTTTTAACTGTAAAAGTAGTCAATTCATTGCATTATATAAGGAAAGTCATGTGCTGCCCACATTAGATTTTTCATATTGATTTTATACTGAATTTATCATTAGAAAACTGATGACACAATTTTTAGAATGCATGCAAAAAAAAAACCTCAGTATATTTCATGTTTTTTTAAATAAATTTATCAAACTTTTTATAAAAGTTAAAAATAGTATCATCAGCAATGATCGATCACTTTCAACATGCAATATCATGCAACATATCTGTTAATATGATTCTCGTAAATCTATTTCATTCCATTTACGAGGAAAGATAATTTTTGCAATTGTTTGGTTCTCTGACGCCCAATAATTTATCGATAGTCATTTATATCACGGTATATTATTTAAACGTCCATCGCTTTTTAATGAGTATTTTGTAATGTTGATTTTTGAATGATTCTTAAAAATTTTTAAAACGGAAAGCAAAGAATAAATACGCTCAGATATATTGATAAAAGCATTTCTTATAATATATTTATAAGAAGATTAATATCATCATTTTTATTTTATGCTTATAATAAAATTATTATAAGCATATAATAAGAACAAATATGCAAAGTAAACATATCTAGCCTTTTTTAAGGAAGTAGAAATGTTTTTCTTTTCATCGTCTCCCTGGCTATGAAATTCGCATTAACTTTCCTCTTGAGTTGAAACTTCTAAACATTTTTCTTAGAAATTCGTAATTAGGAAGAATTCATTATTTCAGACTTCATCTATTGTCAAAGTTAACCAAAAACGTTTTAAGAAGCACTTTATATGCAGGCTGAAGCACGCAGAACGTTTTTAAGTGTAATTCTTTTCCTCTGCTCCAATTCATTTTAAACGTATAACCTGTCAGAAATGCTTATTTTTCTAGCTTCTATTTACGTTACGCTTGGATGTTCTTATTAGCCATTGCACTTATAATAACACAGAAAGTCCAACATCTGGTGAATTAGGAACTCAAACTGTGGAGAAAGTTTTTACAGTTGAAAAAACGTTGCTAGAGGAAATGAAATTTCTATTTCATTTTCAAGGAATTATAATTCATAGAAAAATATTATATATATATATATATATATATTTATATATATATATATATATATATATATATATATATATATATATATATATATATATATATATATATATATATATATATAAATATATATATATATATATATTTGAAATGTAATAATAAGAATTATGTAAAAATAAAAAAAAATAAAAATACAATTCAAGTAATATTAACATCACCATAGAAGCAAATTCACGGCCATAATGCCGATAAGAGAAAATAACAGAACCTTCCCAAATTCTATGATTAATCAGAATTAAATTCCTCTTTAGGCCTGAGTATTTAATTCTAATTAACCCAAACAAATGCCTGTTTCAGATTAAGCAATAGTACATTACTATAAATGCTTAAACTCAGACTACAAGCATCAAAAAATGAAAAAATGAAAGAGGGATACATTAAGAAAATTGTATTATCATGCGGCATGAATCATTCCTCTTCTACCACGTGTATACACGATCAACCTCAACAATGTTATCTAGGAGCACCGGAATGAACAAGTCGAAATTCTACCAGGGAGGCAGTACGAACGTTCACGGAAATACTCCCAAACCCGTCCAGTGAGTCTAAGCTGAAGACTGGACAAGCAATTCAGAATACAACTTCCCAAACATGCAGAACTGAATATGAATATGAATCATAGATGAAAATTCCTACTAAACAAGAATTCATAGGAAAACTGGATAATCGAGAATGCCACTATACACCATTATAAGGGCGCACAAAACGTAGTTTCAATACTGACGAAAGTTACATTTTTTTGTTACATATAAATTCAAAACATTAATGTTAATGCATCTTATTTTCCGATTTTTTGATTTTTCTAATGTTTTTGACTTCGTTTATATATATATATATATATATATATATATATATATATATAAATATATATATATATATATATATATATATATATATATATATATATATATATATATATATATATATATATATATATATATATATATATATATATATATATATAAATATATATATATATAAATTATATATATATATATATATATATATATATATAAATTATATATATATATATATATTTATATATATATATATATATATATATATATATATATATATATATATATAGATATATATATATATATATATATAAATTATATATATGTATAAATTATATATATATGTATATATATATATATATATATATATATATATATATATATATATAAATTATATATATATGTATATATATATATATATATATATATATATATATATATATATATATATATATATTTATATATATATATATATATATATATATATATATATATATATATATATATATATATATATATATATATATATATATATATATATATATATATATATATATATATGTATATATATATGTATATATATGTATATATATATATATATATATATATATATATATACATATATATATAATTTATATATATATACATATATATATATATATATATATATATATATATATATATATAGGGGCCCGAAAACATTGAACTCGGGTTTTAATCCTTAAATATTGATCATAAATATATATAATAAATTACAAAGCTGTATAAAAAAAGGTACAGAATTTTATGAAATCGATAAAACTTTTCTGGAGATTAAATTTGAAGAAATACAATATTTAAATTTTTCTAAGGCCCCCGTACAAAAACATTTCCAATGAGTAAAATGCACCCCTTGCACTAATAAGGTGACGTACAAAATTTCAGTATTTTTGCACAAAATGTCCCAGAGATATGTTTAAACAAAGCTGGTGAGGGATTAATCACAAATTAAAATGTAAATGTTTACAGCAAGAGTGCAAATGACGCAACGCAGAAATGCATCATAGGCAAATAATATCTGCCTCTTATCTGTAATGGATCTGTGGCATGGATGGAAAATATTTTGAACAAGTTTTGTAATCTTTGTGTACATTTATTATTTCAACACAGTGTAGATACTTTTGAACCAATAAATAATAAAATTATTATTTATTTATGTAATCATTGGTTTCTTTCGTAATTTGTGTATAAACCCTGAAATGCGATCTGCCGACGTGATTTGTCCTCTGAGAACCTATGTCGATCCATCGGAAAGTGGTTTAAGTCAGCAGTTTCATACCTCTGGATCTTTTTATGATAAAATTCTGAAATTTTGTACATCACCTTATTAGTGTACGGGGCACATTGTACTCACTGGAAATGTTTTCATACGGAGCCGTATAAAAATGTAAATTTTGTATTTCGTAAAATTTAATTCCCTTGAATATTTTAATCGATTTCATAAAATGCTGTACCTTTTTTTAGGTAACTTTGTAATTAATTATATATGTATGTCTAAAATCAATATTTAAGGAATAAAAGCGGAAGTTAATATTTTCGGGACATCATGCATATATATTGTAACGAATTCATCTTCTATAATCGTAGTTGTATACGCAGGATACAAGAACAAGTCCAGGTTTCCGGAAAACAAAAATTTAATCACAAGCACAAAGTAAACAGGAACTATGTGCAATCAAACAGCACCTAAATGCTCCACTATTTACTCAAACTAAGCGATAATATTCTCAAAATGCTGGAAAAAATAATTTCACAAAATCACAGCAACTATTATCAATAATTGACAAAATCACAGTCCACTATAGCTCGTATATTGTCAACTCATCAATTGCAACTCTCCAATTCTAGTATGACTCCTATTTATAGTCTCTTCATAGAAACCTCTGGAAATCTCTATCTCAAAGAATAATCGTTCTACCCTGAAGTTTCCGAAATATTCCTTAAGTCCCCAAATTTCGCCAGATTGGCGATAAAACGCCAAATCTGACAACCCTTCTAACTGGATAGTCCTGCAAGCCCTGGGCTCACGTTGTCCTCACGTCATGGTAACGTCACGGACTATGTTTTCTTTTCTTGGTCATCGAGACAAACAAACGTTGAGGCGCCAAAGAGAATATTGCGATATCGCAACAATATATATATATATATATATATATATATAAATCACAGGTATATATAATACAAGTAAATTAAAATTCTTCAATTTCATATATATGTATTATATATATATATATATATATATATATATATATATATATATATATATATGTATAATATATATATATATATATAAATATATATATATATATTTATATATATATATATTATATATATATATATATATATAAATATATATATATATATATATAATATATATAGCATAGTAAACATATAAGAATAAAATTAATTCCACAGTTATCAAATTATTCTCCAGAAGTTGGCGCAAAGCAGCATACTCTCCTAAAGTAACATACAAGATTCATATGAAAACAAGAAAGATCAATCATGCATAAGCATTGATTATGAAACACTTTCCAACTGAAATGTAATTTCATTTAAAAATTTCTAAAATGTGATTCATTCAGTGGTAATATCTTTTACATTATCACAGTACTACAGTAATTTATTATACTTAAATATTTAAAACTGTATCGAAATGTAAATCATCTGATTCTTTATGCAAAATCAATGAATATTTCATTCATATAACTTGTATTCCAGACTCCAGAGCTAAATAATTTTGTGTGAAAAAAATTCAGCAATTCTTATGTAATTCATCTTACAATCGCTTGAGATATTTGCATTCTGCATATGTTAAAATTAGGCTTCCTTGAAGAAATAATAAAAGTTTAGGGATCATTTAAAATCCCAACTATTGTAATTGCATAGGCACGGAATTTAGATACACAGATAATACACAGATAATATATATGTGTATGTGTATATACTCAAAGTATTGGAATCGTGCCGAAGATCGGAACTCGAATTTTCAAAGGATCTACACGTTTTGGGACTTCTAGAACACGAAAAAACTACTTTTAGGAAGACGTCTGTGTGTGTAAGGGTGTATCTGTGTATGTTTCTGTGTGTCTGTGTGGATATTACATCCACTCTAATTGAAAAACTAATGGACCGAATTTCATACAATTTGGTAGGTATGTTTTTTATGGGAAATCCTGATGTTCATTAGATTATAGTACGATTCGTAATAAAAGAATCTGCCTTCTTTGCGAAATGGCCGCAGAAATTGCCTTTATCCACTCTAGCTAAAAACTAATGAACCAAATTTAACAAAATTTGGAGTATAATATTTCAATAACCTACAAGGGATTTATATACCAAATTTAACAAAATTTTGTATATAAATCACTTGTAGGTTATTCTACTACGATTCGGGAAAAAGGAACGGGCTATTTTTGTGAAATGGCCAGCAAAAATCGTTATATATAAAAATAAAAGACTACGTGTGCTCAATTACATCAATTAAATTCCTATTTTATATATGATTTTTGACAACAAAAAGAATAAGACTAACCCCATTACTCTAGGACTAGCCGTTCTTGAGATATTCTAGTTTTTTCGCGTTTTCGCTACGCCACCTTTGACAAAAAGTCCAGCTATCAAATGAGAACCAAATTTAAGTTTAACGTGTAAATTCAATGTCATTTAAAATACTTATGTTGTGCAGATAAACTCAAATTATCATTAAATAAATAAAGAGAACGAATATGAGTCCGCAGAGAAAGACATGTGCTGTCCACATCAGAATTTTTAACAATATTACACCAATGATTTATAGAAGTGAACGGGGATTATTTTCAGGCCATTTCGAAAAAAATGTATGATCTATATTTAAAGATCCATCAAATTTTTGTCGAATAAAATGTTCAACAAATTTAAGCTGTGTACCAAATTTTAACTCTCTAGGACGTAGGAAAGTGCATTTAAAATGCCATCAATTAAATTTATCAAGAAGAGTTATATAAAATTTAAAAAAAATGAAAAATTGCTATCTACCAAATTTATTTTAAAATATGAAGTCACTCCCATATGCAAAACGTTTAAACAAAGGGAGAGATATTTATTATATAATATCTCTCTCTTTTCTTTCTGGAAGATATCCCAAAGTCAGAATTTAATTGAATTTGTTTTTTTCCCTATATTAAATAATTTTTTTAATTAAAAAACTACTTAACATATTTTACTGAATTTTTTTTATATATTCTATGGGATAATGTGAATATTTCCTAAAAATTTCGAAGCAATTCGTGAATTTGAAATTTACTTAAAAAATGTTTGAAAAATTAGGTCCCATAGGGTTCAATGTATTTCATTTTTTCAACCCGGGTTCAATAAAAAACTAATTGGGTGATATTATTTATTTATATTCCCATAGGTCCTACATACCGTCTGAACAACATACTAAAATTTAATTTTGATAAACTCATTTTTACGGCAGTTATCGTGCTAACGGACAGACAGACAGACAGACAGACAGACAGAATGAACAAAGTCATAAACACTTTTCAACTTTGTTGTAAAGTGTTAAAAAGGGGGGGGGGGATGACCAAATGCAAGGAATAAAATGGCAGAGGAGGATGGCGACCCCTCTTTCCTGTTTAAAAGACTGCTTTTACGCCCGGTCAACACTCACGGTACCAATGCCATGCAGTAGCCATACTTCCGTAAATGTGTCAAGTCAAAAACACTCGAAAAAATGCAAAGTAAACAAATAGAAATCAACCAGGATCGCAAGGGGGGCGAAAAGAAAGAAAATGCAGCAAATGCCAGAGTGCATTATATATAAAAGCAGTTTACGCATGCGTAATTCGTTATTTTCACCTTCATCGTTCTATACCTCTGCCATATCCTTTAAGTAAGCATTTTCTCACTTTTTTGAATTAAATAGGGAATTATAATAACATGTAAAGAAGCCAATAGGATAATTCCGCTTTATTGCCTCCTTCATAATATTCCTATTATGCATGATGCAATCAGACTTGAAAGTATTAATCCGTTGATTTTTTTTGAAGTGACCAATGACGACATTTCTGAAAATGTTTTTGGTCAAATTGGACCTCCAATCAATAATGTGATTGATTTCCTTATTGAAATTGTTTCTCTTGTCATATAAGACGGTATAAGTACCATATCTACTGCCATGTTTTAGAGTGATGTCTAGAAAATCAACACTGCCTTATTCCTTACTTATATTCTCGATCAATTCCAGTTCTTTTGGATAAAAATTAAAATCAAATTGGGGTGTATTCTTATATTGCCCAATAAGGACATCGTCAACATAACGAAAATATGGCATTTCATGTAATATATGAGTGTCATTTTCAAATTTATACAAGAATAGATCGGCGAGCAGGGAAGAACATCCCCCTCCCATGGGAATACCCTTAACCTGTTGAAAATAGTTGGTGCCATCAAATAAGATATTTTCAAACAACACAATGCGAATCAAGTCCTTGTATTTTCTGAATGTAATATGCTCTTTTAAGTCATATATTTCATGTTTTTCCTTCAAAATTTCATATAGATTTTCCAGATTGATGTTGTTGAATAAATCACGGAAATCGTAACTTTTGTAACGTATATCCTTGTTATAAAATTAAAGTCGGTTGATGACATCGTAACTATTATTTATCATTACTGTTCCTTGTTTCTTGAGTATAATCATAACATATTTAAGTATAGTTAAAAGTTTTTCATTTGCAATTGTTAAATAGGATCCACATTCCACTGTCACCGGCCGGAATTTGACTGGATTTTTATGAAGTTTTGGTATTAGTACCATATATGGAAAGTTAACTGCTTTAAGTTCGATACCAATGCGTTTATACAGAGCTTTAATTTTATTTACCAAATAATTTCCATTTTGTTGTAAAGAGGAGTACATTTGTTTGTCAAGATAACTATTTTTTAAAGTATCAACGTAGTATTTTCTGCATGTGAAAGCGTAATTCGATACTACTTTATCAGTATAAGTTATAACATATTTATCTTCATATTTATTAACTGCATTTTGAAGACAAGGATAATACGTTTTTTTACACAATGTTTTGTATTGGAGATTGGACATTTTGGCAAGGTTGTATTGACATTCTTTGAAAGCTTGCATTGGCATGCTGTATTTTACGGCGAGTTTATATGTAAATTTCTTCAAATCTTGGTCAAAGTCCTTTTCAATATTTGTGAAATCTTGTATTCGAAATTTCGTACCAAGTTGAAGCATAGATTTTAACTTTTGATTATCCAATAGATATAGGTTTCCAGTAATAATGTGCCCATGATGGGTATCTATATAAGGGCTGTTTTGACAATTACACACTTCACTTTTATATACATTGATGTTTCTACTTATGCGGTTATAATTAAATATTTTTCTATCATTGTTTTGCACAAATTTATAAATCAGTTTTACTTCGATGCTAGGTATTGGTAAGAGATGGGTACTACACAAATAATTTTACAATCATCGATGTAGTACCCAACCTGTCAGAAAGACTTTGGTGGGAAAATTCACACATCGAACAATATGGAACAGCTTTCCGTATGGACTCAATACGATCATATATAATGACAATTATAATTTGGAATCTTGTAAAAATGAAAAACGTAACCCTGTAATACAAGATATCCATTGTGCTATAAAAAAGAGATGGCAAAGGGGAACAAGAAAAAAGAAAAATATCAGTTATAAAGCAACTCTTGAAAAGATTGAAACGTTCATAAAAAAGTGTGTACAGGAATAATAATAAAACCCGGTTGGATCAAAAATCTTACATTTAGTATAAAAAACGTTATATTCAACGCATCTGGTGTTATTTGAAAGTGTATCAACTCAAAGAGCAACTGATTGTTAATAATAATGAAAATGCATGTACAAACTACGCTATAATGATGGATTTACTTAAACTAAAAGATAGTACATTGAACATAGTATTGAAATCCTCTATTCAGAAGAAAACTACTACAGCAGAGCCTTTTGTTACAACATACAAAAATAAAAATTATGATGGATTACCAATCAAAACATATATAAAAAACTTGGCACATCTCTTACCAATACCTAATATCGAAGTAAAACTGATTTATAAATTTGTGCAAAACAATGATAGAAAAATATTTAATTATAGCCGCATAAGTAGAAACATCAATGTAAATAAAAGTGAAGTGTGTAATTGTCAAAACAGCCCTTATATAGATACCAATCATGGGCACATTATTACTGGAAACCTGGATCTATTGGATAATCACAAGTTAAAATCTATGCTTCAACTTGGTACGAAATTTCGAATACAAGATTTCACAAATATTAAAAAGGACTTTGAACAAGATTTGAAGAAATTTACATATAAACTCGCCGTAAAATACAGCATGCCAATGCAAGCTTTCAAAGAATGTCAATACAACCTTGCCAAAATGTCCAATATCCACTACAAAACATTGTGTAATAAAACGTATTATCCTTGTTTACGAGAACCTTGTTTACGAGACCCCTGAAAACTCATATCTTTCGACTCACCTAAAAGTATAGAGCAGCTGTACTGAACGATCGGGAAGGGCAACAAAGGGGAAAAGGTCCCAAAATCGTCCTACCAGCAGTATAATCGAGCAGAATTATTCTGAAAATTTTATAAAATGACAGCTGAAGAATATATTTAGATATACAGACAGTTTTACATAGGAGAAGAAATAAATTTACAGGTACATCCAAATTGACACGGTTGGGAATTTTAGTTATTGTGAGAAACAAAGAAGTTTGTAAAAAGAAAAATAGAAATACATAAAATGTAAGAAACGAAATTTGATAAAAAAAGAATCAGTAGAAAAAAAAAGCGTAATCTACAGACAAAAGAAAAGAAAAAATTCAAAATGAGAGTAGAGTTAAACAGCGTTTTTTTTCTTAAAGAATGAAGATAGGGAGAAAAATAACAAAATACAATTTTATTAAACATAAAATTGGCCTATCACTTTTTGAAACTCCATTTTTTCCTTCGAGCTGTACTGCACCCTATGTAATAACTGGCTTGAAGTCCAACGTCATTTTTTACACAAGCTCATTGGCTGAGACACCTATCTTAATTTCTCCAATTGCTGAATTTCGTTATCTTCGGTATGCAGGTGACCATAATGTGATACGCCCCTAAATGTTTTAACTGATCTATAGTCACATCAGTAGGCACATCATCTTTTGACATTGGTGGATAATTTTCAATTTTATTGCCTGGCGTTCAGGAACAGTCATGCGTCTCAGTCTCAGTCAATTGTCTCAATGTTTATAATTGGAGAACGAGCTTAACTTTGGTAATACATTCTTTAGTCGGGTTCTGTGAAGAAAACAGTCTTACTTATACAAAAAGATGATATAAAGAAATAAATTATACTGAAAGACCCATCTGAAGAATCGCATCATGAGCGTGTAAAACCAAGGTTTTAAGTGAAAAACAATACGAGAAAATGAAAGGAAATAAATTTATCGGAAACTGAGTTCCTAGCCAACTTTATGGGTTTCTTGCTAACATACGAAGCAGGTGATTGCAAGACATAAGGAAAAACTATTTCCAGCGTCTCATTGCAAAAAAAAAAAGAATAAGTGAAGAAGTTTTCATCAGATATGAATTATTCTATTTTTTGTTGTTGTTGCTGTTGCTTTCTTTCTTTCTTATTTATTCTTTATTGGTCTCATTTTTCTGAATTACTAACTTTATAGTACAGAAATACTGATCCGTCGGATATTTATACATATAACAAATAAATACATTCAGTCTAACAAAATATCTACCTAACTTGTTTCGTTTTGTTTAATTGTATAAAATATTATTTTTAAAATGTATTACTAAAGAACATATTTTGAAAATAACAACGTTAATAGTAATGATTAGAAATATAAATTAATAAATAATCAAATAAAATATAATATATAATATAATATATAATATAACATATATAAACAATAATATAAGTAATAATATAAATTTATAAACCAAAACATGTCTAAATTTAATGTGTTATTTGTTTTCGCATACTGTTGTTAAAAGAGAAGGTTGTATTCCCAAAATTTTACGATTACGAAGTTTTGCAAAAACTAAAGTTTCAGGAATTACTTCATTTAGAGCACTATCAATATCATGTCAGTGCGTAAGGGGGGGGGGAAGATAACTAAAAAGGAAATGCACTTATTTCTGAAAATTTTATATATAGATAGTGAGTGATTATGTGAAAAGCTGGTTACAATATTTTGCAATTCGCGTAATAAGAAATATGTAAAATATTTAAATAATTCTGGTCTGCGATATTTAAATAATTACATTATATAATATTTCAAAATTTTATTCTATATATTTTATTCTATATTTGTTATATGAATTATTCGAAATTTAAAATTTTAATAGTATTAATTCATATGGATCAAACATAACTCTGGAATTAGAAACTCCGAGCAGTAGTATTGTCTATGATGAAAACTAATGGCTTGTATTTAAAGTGGAATATATTAATACAAATCGGCCAAATGCATCTAATTTATAAGCGTAACGGACCGTTTTCAAAATTTAAAACTTCTATTAAAGAGATGAAAAAAGAATAAATTGGATAAACTAAAAAAATGACGGAAATAGTGTCTGTTATATATTATGCACACAAATACAGTACTTGAATTCGGGCCATTCTACCCAATGATAACCATTTACATGACAATTATTTATTTATTTTTATTTATTTATTTATTTATTTATTTTTGCTCATGCCTTCTTATATGATTTGACTGTTCGATGTGACTTCTTTTCAATTTTTATCCATAGTTTCCACCTTCAAATAGTAAATTTTAGATCATAAATAGATATATAAGTTATTTTCATTTGCAGATTTTAAATTCAGATGTATAAATTATATTTTTATATTTGTGATATTTCGCATTATATGATTGAATTTTAACCTACTTTAATATAAACAAAACGACTATTGATCTAAGTTTTTAGCATAAATAATTTCTGACATAATAAAATTTCCTTAAAAATCAGAATTTGTCAAAAATCGTAAGCGCCATCTAATGGCCACTAAAACAAACTATGAACGGTTGAAAATAAAAAAATGGTCACATTGAATTTTTAAAAGATGTATGAATACTTGTACAAAACATTATGTTTTAAATGGTTGTGTAAACACTTAATTTTGATTCATAAATATGGGAAACACGTCTAAAATATTTAAAATATTTTCTATCAAAGACTAGAAGTATGTGTAAACTGTATTTAAAACATTATATTGACGTACAAGAAAATTTGTAACTTCGATCCTGTAATTAATTTCGCCTGGCGTTTCATTCTTGACTCTATGCGTGTTACACCCTTATATGATTTTCTGGAAATCTAGTACTTCGCCACTAGCGTTACGTTTATGTATTGGTCTGATTTATTTATGTACATGAGTTTTAAATTGAATCGTTTTTGCTTGAATATTTATGTACTTATTTGTAATTTAGGATAATTTCTGTATCAGTTTATCCCATTTACCATATGCGAATTTTGTATTCACGATTTCAGATTGCATAAATGGTCAAAACATTGACAAATCTGTCAAAACATATCTGTCAAAACATTGATACTGACGATGGGCAATATGATGTCTGAAAGCATTATGGCACTCTAAAATGTAAATTTTTATTTCAAGATGCTCTTTTAAATACAGTTTACAAATATTTGTAATCTCTGATAGAAAATACTTAATTTTAATTTAGATAATTTGATATGGAATGACCTATGCAGGGTAATATGATGACCTCATTTACTTTTCATCTATCTCTATTAGTTCTCGTTCAGGATAATAGGACTCCACATTATAAAGAATATATTGTATTCATAAATATTACTAAAGTGATAGAAAATATAAATACATTTGTACAACAGTACATTGATATCAGTCTCATATATTTAAAATTGGTTGGTTTAAGAAATCGAATTTGAGTGTCCTGAATTACGCCTTGTTAGGTTACCAGCTAAATATATCTGAAAAAAAAATTACATTACATCATATCTCCCTTTCAGAATAAGGACAAAAGGCGACGATAAATTGCTCTGGCAACTCTTACAGATTATTTTTTCATAGACCTTCTATTTCAAGTAGATTTCTTATTCAAGCTCTGTAGAGCGTTGGATCTGGTCATGTGACTACGCCTAGACATATAAGTTCGGCTGTGTGAATTCCCTCTGTGGTGAACAAAAACAAAAAATACATTGCGCGCATAATTTAGGAACAACTCCCGCAGTAACCCACCATTGCCTCTTAGCACGAGTTCCTTAACATAATCATTAATTAAAACACTACACATTAAATTCCACATTTTTAACTTGGCACATCCCCTTTAAGACTGGCGGTACATACCTCTGCATTTCGGGTCTGTTGCGCAGCTGGATTGGTATTTTTGTCGCTTCTTTTCTGATATTTTGAGTCAGCTTTGTCTTTTTCTCACACATGTTCACTACTTAACCACTACACTGCTCGAAAACACGACTCTCGCTTTCTTGAAATAATTTCTTATATTACGATTCTCTCTGATCGGTTTTGGATCATCATTTAATCACGACTCTCTCACCGCGTTTGGATAATCATTGCCATATGAACCACCCTGCCTGAATTCTCATTGAAATATATTCGTACACCTTTTCTCCTTGTGCCCACATCATTTAGCCCGGGGTTCAGATACGCCTTCCTTGCTCTCATTGGATGCTCCTCAGTGCGATGTCGCACCATTGGCTCTTTGAGTTTCCAATAAAGTTTGGTTTGAGTCTTGGCCCTAGGAGATGTTTGCCCCAACCACACCTGCAATTTGTGCGACGTGAATTTATTTGGGTCATAAAACGGTGCCTAAAAGTCTGCGCTTTGTTTTGTCGTAAACTTCAAAACTGCATAATTTGCCTCCTGGTCTCACACCCTCATATTAAGGAGAGAAAAGAATTCAAGAAGGAACGCATTCCTGCAGCAACGTAGACTTGGTGCTTACGCTTTCCCCAACCCAAGCGTTTGTTATTGATTGTATATATTGTATATTGTACATCTTATAAATACATTGTACATCTAAGACCTATGTACATCGAAGCTGAAAAGTAACTGCAGAATAGAGTTAATTTTATCTAAAAACACTAAATATAAACATGCAATCGAACTTGGGACATTTGGATTTCGCTCTACCTTGTTATTAGCAGAATTCTCCGGACATGTAAAGAATTACTAATTTGCGCATTTTCAAATGCAATAAAATTCCATTGCAAAAAATCACCAGAACATGTACTATATAAGTCTTTCAGTTAGTTGAGCTTTTCCTACATAATATATTGTATTATATAGGAAAATATCTTGTATGAAATAAACAATTTTGGAAATGATTTATCAAAGGCATTGAAAATTACATGGAAGCATGCATATAAGATTACTTGTTGGTATACCTAAATTCTCTTGGGGATATTGTAGAATTATAAAATTTATTCTAATGTTCCTATAATACGATGCAAACAAACATAGAAATATAATTCCAACTTTACAAACATTAATTTTAATACATATTTCAGTACATTTACTGAATAATCGAATTCAAATTGCAATGTCAATTGTTAAAACTATTTAAGATTTGCTTTCTAACTTCCCAATTAACAATTTCAAATACTGTGCTTTAAGCTATATAATTTGCAGCTTCGTGTTTAGGGTTATTCAAGGTGCAATTTTTAAATTTTTCTCCGGTTTCATTTTTCTCATATGCAGCAACCATAATTTTGACTTTACCATAGAAATAAAACAGGAAATAATGTCTCCTGTCTTATTCTCACAAACAAAAACTACGAAAAAAGAACATATACATTCTTCAAACGAATTGGAAATACAATGATATGGTAGACATGCATGTTGAAGGAAGTGGGGATTAGTTTTTGCCTAATTATTTAATTTTGAATTATTATTTAATTTTTGAATTATTATTTAATTTTTGAATTATTATTTCTGTTGAATTATTATTTATTATTTAATTTTTGAATTGGTCTTTCTTGAAAATTTCTATATTGTTTCTCAGTCAAACGTTAACTATCATTGCCCCTTCCTCTTTTGATCTTGAAAATTTCTGGTATAATTTCCCATTCCGGTCTTCTTACTTCACACTTCATGTTGTCTTCCTTTTCCCTGATTTTAGATATTTTCAGCAATATTTTCTAATGAAGTTATCTGATATTGACTTCGAAATCAATTATCTCCTCCATATATATGTTTTCACTTTCATTCCTGTTTTTGTCCAATTGTTTTCCCGTATTTTTCAGTTATTTTCTACTTATTTTTTCTTGATTGTGTTCCATTTTTGCAGTTTTAAACGTTGCATGTCCTTCCGTTATCGTTTTCGGTAGGTTTTCCCACTATTCAGTTGTTTACATTCACTCTGCTATTCGTTTTGTTACACATTGTTTTCTTTCCGCTCATTCTTTATTTTCGGATATTATTTCTTTCTTCCGTATGGTTCTTACCAATCATACGTAGAACCTGCCAATCGTTTCCATGACACGTTGGTTGTACTGTTTTCCAATTCTCCTCTAGACGATGGCAACTTTTCCCCTACTTTAGGCCACTTATGCTATTCTGCCGCAGAAGCAGAACTTACTTGAATGAGTGAGTCTTCGATCACCTTCAAGAGTTTACCTTCGATTTTACCTTCGTCACGTTTTTGCCTTCGAGTTGAATTGTAAGTTTCACTACAACGTGTAAAACTCGCAAATATTTATTGAATGTTGTAGTTATACAAAGATTTCACATTAATTAAATTTTAACAGCAATTTTAGAGCATATTTTGATATTTATATTAGTTTTTGAAATTTGCGTATGGCAATAGAATATGTTATATATAAAATTTAGAGATTAAGTTAAAGCAAAACAAAAATCGAAAAAAGAAGTCTACTATAAATATATCTCTAGAATTTTGTCCCAAAGTCATCCTGTACTCAACCTTCAATCATACTTCTTTTTCAGAATATAATTGACAAAACACATTTTCACATTTACACGCATAATTTTCAAAATATATAAGAAATATATATATGGATGATTTAGATCTTTATCCATCTTTCTATTGTGTGCAAACTCGTTTTTTACAAAAATAACAAAAAAAACTAGGACAAGTTAAACGAAAGTCCCTAATACTCCAGAAGCATGTCGTTAGATCCTAAAACATGGCTGTAAGAATAAAATATACAGAAAAAATAAATCAAATAATTTTTTTTCTAAAACTAAGTTCCCAGATTTACTTTATGGGAGTTTCGCTAACATATAAAAGATGTGATCCCGGGACATATGGAAAAACTATTTCGAGGGATGCCTTGAAAGAAAACAAATAAGAGATCCAGCTGGTTTCATCAGATATGAAATATCTCCTTTGTTTGTTCTCTCCATTTTGCTTTGTTTGTTCATTGGAGATTTTTCTTTTAATCTTAACTTTGTAGCACGGAAATATTTATCGCTAAAATCAGTATGGATCATAAAAGTATTAAGTACTGGTAATAAAACTTGCATTGTATTTTAAAATGTTACTACCATGTATGTATCAAAAATATTATTAAAACTATCAATATTTTTATTCAGCATTAAATAATGATCTATTATTTTTTTATTACTATCTCATACGTAGTATTGAGAAAGCGTTGCTTCAACGAAAATTTTCGATTTCAAGATTTTGTAGCCAATATATGTCTTATGATCTTCTGAACACTGTTTGTCTG
Organism: Amaurobius ferox; assembly: GCA_951213105.1. Lineage (NCBI taxonomy): Eukaryota > Metazoa > Arthropoda > Arachnida > Araneae > Amaurobiidae > Amaurobius > Amaurobius ferox. The sequence goes on along the minus strand of OX578145.1, from coordinate 58,128,793 downwards.
TTTTTGAAATGATGTCCGTCTGTCTGTCTGATGCCTGTGGTCGATTTCTTGTGTACACAGCAGCAGCCACAAATATTAATGGATTTTCACGAAACTATATATCCAGCTTCGTTACCAAAAATTTAGAACTATATAGAATTTTTTTTTTTTAACTTCGAGTGAAAACTTTGAATTTTGTTCTAAATTTTATATTTTTTAACATGGCAGCATAGGACAAAATTCAAGGTAAGCAAGCTTTCAATCATAGTTTCAATCATTTTGGTGAAAAATAGCGGCGATAAAATTATTTTTGGTCATGACGTCATTAGTCCCCTCCCCTTGGGGGACAAGTTACACCTCCCGGAAGTGCACTGTCAAGTATAGTATCAATCGAAATATTTTTTTAAGATCTTTAACGTAAAAGGTAACACGTTATAGTTATAATCATTTGGGTACATGGTACCGATTTTTCAAACTTTTTCTTGTAAAATTTGAAAAAAAAAATTATTCTGGGATGATAACGACGAGTTGAACCACACTACAGTGAATTTTTCTTTATCCTAGCTATTACTTTCTATATCTCTTAAAGTGTAAATGCGTTAGACTGATCTTGAACTATAATCAGTATTCTCAAACTGACAAAAGCATTTATTTTAATTCGCTTCATTTCGTAGATAGGTGTAGTGGGATGAAACTTTATATCAATACATCACTTAGACTTAGGCTCGCTGTCTGAAAAAGTGAAATCTAAATGGATCATGCATTTTGGGAGATTTTGTGCTTGTAAGTGCAATTTGGAATTTTCACCTTTTATATACTCGTATTTTAAAATTTCACAAAACATTAAATAATTTTAACCATACAAATTGTTTTAATTAAACTTAATAAACCAGTGAGAAAAGCATGTACACATTTTAATCAATTCATTCGTTATGAATATGAGGCTGCTTATAAGCATAAAATATACTCTCATGTACGCCATATGCAATAATAATTCGCCCCGTGCGCATACCCGTCGTTGGCTTGATGAATATGCGACGGGAAAATACACGGCGTGAAATCAAATATTATAATTTCGTATTTTTATTATATTTTTTAAATAAAATTGCACGCTCAGTATTTATTAAAGTATAACAAAAGTAGCGTAAGTATTATAATAATTAGATATCACGTAACTATTATCCGATTTGTTTGGTTTTTGCACAGGTGTATTGTAATAAATAAATCTGCGAAAATATTCAATTTAAAGTAATTATCTGCAAAATTCACGGAATTTGAATTCTATATTCTTAATCCCGTGCCATTTAAGTTTGATTACCATGAAAATTCATTTCTTTCGTTTCCGTATTGAAAATTATAAGTGATAAATCAGCTTTTGTGCCGGATTTTTTCAAATAATTAAGGATCTATTAAGGTTTTAAACTCTGAATATTTTGTGCTCATGTCAAAATCATAGATTCCTATTTAAAGCAAATGTAAAAATTTAGGGCAAAAATTAGCGTTTTTAACACTTTACAACGTAGTTGAAAAGTATCTATGACTTTGTTCATTCTGTCTGACTGTCTGTTTGTCTGTCCGTTCGCACGATAACTGCCGTAAAAATGATTTTATAAAAATCACATTTTAGTATGTTGGTCAGACGGTCTGTGGGACATATGGGAATGTAATATCGCCCAATTAGTTTTGAATTGAACCCAGGTTGAAAAAGTGAAATACATTTAACCCTATGGGATCTAATTCTTCAAACAATTTTTAAGAGAAGTTAAAATTCACAAATCCCTTTGAAAATTTTAAGAAATTTTCAAATTATCCCATAAAATATATAAAAAAAATTCAGCAAAATATGTTCAGTAGTTTTTAAATAAAAATTTAAAATTTGCACCCATATTATATGAAGAGATTACGTGAACCACTTCAAAATAAAATATGGCATCCATCTTGTGTCAAAATCGTGATTTTTAAAGTTGTTCTTAATTTTATATTCAGTTTTGCATTCGTCCTAAAACTGCTTTACATTTTATTTTTTCTGTGCATCTATATACTGCGCCAACTCAATTACAATGCTTTGGAGTTTAAATGATTATCAAACTTTGATTATTTCTTTAACGAAGCCTAATTTTCAACCTAATGGAGAATGTAAACACATCAAGCTTTAAGATAAGTTGTATAAGAATAGTTGAATTTCTTTAACGCAAAATCATTTAGCTCTGGAGTCTGCAATATAGCTAATATGAATAAAACATTCATTAATTTTACACAGAGACGCAGACGATTCTATAGTATTGCGTTTTTCGATGAAGTTTTAAGCATGGAGTTAGAAAATTCCTGTACTTCCATCGTTTTAAGTTTTAAGTAAAATAAATTATTGTAGTATTGTGATAATTTTAAAAACATCGCCGCTGAATGAAAGGAATGGAAAAAATTTATGAATGAAATGTTCACTGCTTTTTTATAGAGAGCCAGGCGATTTATATTTCGATGACGTTATTTGAATAACGTTCACTTGTTTTCGATGAAGTTTTCAAATATATTTAATTATTGTAGTATTGTGATACTTTTTAAAATATTACCAATGAATGTATCGCATTTGAGAGATATTAAAAATAAAATTGCATTGCAGTTAGATCTTTCTTGTTAATCAATACGCTTACTTACAAACTTAGTAGCATAGCAACATATTTGGTCAGGCTTGGTTTAATAGTGGAGATTAAACAATTTGTTATCGGACGATAAAATTTACATTCGAATATTTCCTACAATCATCCTTATTAGCTGTGAAAGCGTAAGCGAGGATATTTTTTGGTTAAAAGCATCTGATTGAATTTCGCATTCTAAGATGCTATAATGAAGTACACGTCTAACATTTTCTTTAAATGTTATGTATATTAAACGCGATAATCCCCTTGAAAAATCCCCTATGTCCCCTCTAAATATCCCTATACATATATTTTTACTAATTGCATCTTCCATTTTTATCCCTAGTGATAACAATACAAAATCTCATTTTCTTTTCTAAGTCCCACCCCAATGATTCTGAGCCCTATTAGAGGCAATGTATTTAATTGGCTCTCAAGAGATTCAGATCAGCAAAATTACTTTATGTCCTTTGGGATTTTTATTATACATCCTAAGTCTGTAGTATCAGATGCAGTAAGATCTTTACAGCTATGTATCAACCTGAATATTGGGAAAAAATAATTTTCACGGTATTCTGACGTATATAATGTAGCGAAAATTATTGAGATGGTTTTAACATAAACTATTGTGTTTACTGATTGTTTTTCTTGTAGGTAACTGCTCTGTAAATTTTCTTTAAATGTTATGTAGATGAAAAGTGCTAAAAACCTTGAATAATCCCCTATTTTCCATAGTAGTATTTAGTATCCCTATAAATCCCTATTTAGCATCCCTATAAATATCTCAATTTTTAACACTTTGAAACATAGTTGAAAGTGTTTATGACTTTGTTCATTTTGTCTGTCTGTCTGTCCGTTAGCACGATAACTGCCGTAACAATGGCTTTATCAAAATGAAATTTTAGTATGTTTTTCAGACAGTCTGTGGGACCTATGGGAATATAAATGAATAATATCACCCAATTAGCTTTTTATTGAATCCGAATTGAATAAATAAAATACATTGAATCCTATGGGACCTAATGTTTCAAACATTTTTTAAGCGAATTTAAAATTCACATAATGCTTCGAAAATTTTAGGAAATATTCAAATTATCACATAAAATATATAAAAAAATTTCAGTAAAATATGTTAGGTAGTTTTTTAAATAAAAATTATTTAATATAAGGAGAAAAACAAATTCAATTAAATTATGATTTTCGTTATATCATCCAGAAGGAAAAAAGAGATATATTATATAGTAAATATCTTTCCAAGAGGAGTTTAATTATTTTATATATGAGAAAGGTTTCACATTCTAAAATAAATATGGTAGATAACAATTTTTCAAAATTTTAAATAAAATAAATTATTATAGTATTGTGAGGAATTAAACGATTGGAAAAATGATTATGAATGAAATGCTGCTTTTATATAGAGGCGATTTATATTTCGATGACTTCATTTGAATAATGTTCATTTGTTTTTGATGAAGTTTTTAAATATAATAAATTACTGTAGTGTTATGATAATTTAAAAATTATTACCGAGGAATGTATCGCATTTTAGAGATGTTTAAACCAGGCAATTTATATTTCATTGCCGTCATTTGAATTAAGTTCATTTTCTTCGATGAAGTTTTCAAATATAATAAAATAATGTAGTATTGTGATAATTTTTAAAATATTACCGAGGAATGTATCGCATTTGGGAGATGTTTGTATAAAAGTGCATTGAAGTTGGAAAGTTTTTCATAATCAATGCTTTATGCATGATTGGTCTTTCTTGTTACTAGTTGCATCTTTCATTTCAATCCCTGGTGATAACAATACAAAATCTGATTTCCCCTCCTAAATCTCTCCCCAATGATTCTAAGTCCTATTAGAGGCAATGTATTTAATTGACTCTCCTGAGATTTAGATCAGTAAAATTACTTTATATTATTTCGGATTTGTATTATACACCCTATGTCTGTAGTATCAGATACAATAAGATCTTTACAGATGTGTATCAGCATAAATATGGGGGGAAAATATTTTTCATAATATTTTAACAGTGAAAGTAGATGACAGTGAAAATGTAATTTGTTATTACAGTGAAAATCATGTGCTAACTAATTTAATTGAGTGATGGTTATAAAAATTGATTTTTTTACTTTCCCTACATTATATATATATGCAAAGGGACAGTATTGCGATAAGATAAAAATTTTAACTTGTATTTTGATGAACATTGTGGGTATCTCTAAGTATCAAATCTATCATTTTGCCAATGATGTCTTTGTGAACCTGGGGATGGATATATCTGGAAAACATTGGGGGACTCGAATCGAATTTGGTGCAATCATTTAGAGAAAATATTCAAGAAAACAATGGATTATCGAATCAAGGGACTGTCCTCAAAAAATAGCACAGCTTGTAACCGAAGCAGTTTCTCTATGTGCTATATTTTTCTATTTCAAAGCAATTGCCATTATTCACAGACACAATACGCCATTCTGGACACAATCCGCGTTTTTCTTTTAATCTAAATCGGAAAGCATTAAAAAATATTAATGATGCTAGGGGAGCGATTTTATCAAATGATGAGATTATGCTCTCGATTATAAAATGACGAGGAAAAAAATGTGCTCACAATTGTCAAATGAGCAAGCAGATTGTTCTCTCTGTAACTCGTAACAAATGAGCTGATTCTCATTTTTATTGTCAAATAAGCAGATTATGCTCTCTATTATAAAGTGAGCAGATTTTGCTTTCAATTATCAAATGAGCAGATAGTGTTCTCTATTGTCAAATAAGCAGGTTATGTCATCTTTAGTCAAATGAGCATATTATGGTCTCTGTTGTCAAATGAACAGCTAATAATCCCTAATGCCAAATGAACACATAATAATATCTTAACATAATGTCCTCTAGTACCAAATTAGCAGATTGCGTTCTCTATAGTCAAATGAGTAGATAATACTCTTTATTGTCAAATGCCCCCATTTGTGGGCCCCCAAGCAGATTATGTTCTATATTATCACACGAGAAGATTGTGCTCACAAGTATTAAATGAGCATAATATGTTCTCTATTGTTACTTGATTAAATACATTGCAAGTAATTTTAACTTTAAAAAAAATTAGCGTCATTTTTAGGACACTTCACCAATTGTTCTCAAGCATTTACTTTTCCAAAGGAAGCGGGATACCTTTTAATAGAGATACAGTTCGGCAAAAAAGCTTTATATTGTGATTTTGTTTTCCAAGAAGTCGATTATTGAAGTATGTCATTGTGTAGGAAAAGTCATATGTTGGAAACATTAGACATTTACTAATTCGATATTAAAATATAGTGAGCTACTATTTTGGAAACGTGGTTCTAATGTCGAAATTTTAATATTTTGAACTGATTCTGAAATATTTAAAAAAGACAAATCACCCACAAAGAAAAATGTTATTCAGGCAAGACCATTTCGACTTCATAGGACAGAAACCACTGCCTCTATTTTCAATTAGACCAGTGCTATGGAAATATTTTCATTCGAGTTCTCGTATATGTTTTATTTATTTAGATACGCCTTCAACGGAATTATCATAGCATTAAGCAATTACAGGAAAGCCAATAAGCCTTGTAAAGATAATGCGGCGGCGGCGTATCTTCATTCGCGTTCTCATACATTCTTTAATAATTTATAGATGCACCTTCAACAAAAATCTCGTAACATTAACCCACTAAAGAAAGCAGAAAAGCTTTGTAAATGTAATGCAACATATCTTCATTCGCATTCCCATATCTTCTTTATTAATTTAGATACGCCTTCAACAAAAATATCATGATATTAACATATTAAAAAGCAGCAAACCAGACTTATAAAGGTAAATTGACGTATCTTGAGTTAAGTCCATCTATCATAACGAAGCTGGGGGGGGGGGGGGGGGGTCCCTATATTTTTTACTTTTAATAAAGGAATGAAAAAAATCATAAAAGGGGGAAATCAAGTATGGAGGGGCGTGATAAAAGTTAGTAGGGGGCCCGAAATTTGTAGTTGGGGTCCAACCACCATTGAAATATTACTTTTATTTTCTCATATGTAGTAGTGAAAAAGTATTGTTTTCGCGAAATTTTTCGATTTCGAGATTTTGATGCCAATATATATCAAACCCCCTGAACATAAGACCACCTATGTATAAGACCTCCTGAACACGTGTTAACTATTTTTGGAGTGCTGTCCGTCTGTATGTCTGCTCTTTGTCTGATGTCTGTGGTCGATTTATTGTATACACGATAACAGCCACAAATATCAATGGATTTTCACGAAACTTTATATCCGGCTTTGTTATAAAAAAATCTATAACTAGAGTAAACTAAACGAGAGCGAAAACTTAACTTCGAAATTTATTCCACATTTTTTAATTACTTTCCTTATATACATAATGTATATGGAAAGTATTGTGACGGGGTCGAAAATTCGAATTCGAGTTTTCGACGGGAGAGCACGTTTCAAGCATCCCTGATCACGAATGAAACATTTTTGAAGTGATGTGCGTGTGTGTGTGTGTGTGTGTGTGTGTGTGTGTGTGTGTGTGGTGTATGTGTGTGTGTGCGTGTGTGTGTGTCAGTGAGACTGTGGAGACGATAACTGACGAACGAATGGACCGATTCGAACCAAATTTGGTACAAAAATCACAATCCGTAAACACTGGAAGCTTATTGTTTTTATACGCAATCTAATGTTCAGAACCCCCCCCCCTAAATTTTCGAATGAAATTTGGAAAAAATCGTCAAAAAATCAAGACCACTAATAAAGATAAGTAAATAGACATTTCTTATGTATTTTTTTTATTACAAAACGATTGACATAAATTTTAGAACGCTAACGTGAACCGTTCTCGAGATATTGTACATTTTTCCAAAAAAATTATCAAAAAGTCATATAAAATAAAAAAAAATGTTTCCTATTGAGAAACATGTTCACTTTTCATATGTAATATCATGCGATAAATTGGATGACATCATTCTCGTGGATCTAGCTCGTTCCATTCATGAAAAAAGATACTTTGAGTAATACTTTTGTATTTGAACGCCAATAGTCATTTATCTGCTGTAAGAATAACTTATTTCTTCGTCCATAACGCTTGGCGAGATTTTGGCGACGAATTTGGCGGAATGTCGCCAACTTCGTGACTTTTTGAAATGTTGCCAAATTAACGAAAATCTCACCAAATGGATAAAAATGATGCTAAATCAATGAAAATGGCGACTAATTGTCGAAAATTTAATATCTTGGAAAGAATATTAGTATCTATTATAAGGAAAACCTATTTATTTTACTGTAAAAGTAGTAAATTCATTACATTATATAAGGAAAGTCATGTTTTTCCCACATCAGATTTTTTTTAATATGGTAGCATGGGACAAAATTTGACATAGCAACGCATAAAAGAGTTTATTTATGGATCAATGACCCCGAGACATAGTTTCATAGTTTTAACCATTTTTGTGAAAAGTGGCCATGATACGATTTATTTTGTTTGTGATATCATTAGCCTTAGGAGTGAAGGGGGGGGGGGGGGGGTACATTGTTGAATATGGTATCAATCGAAAAAATTTTCAAACCCATTAAAGTGAAGGGTAACACGCTATAGTTGTTCTAATGATTTGGACCCACTATACCGATTTTTCAAATTTTTTTTCTTGTAAAATTTGAAAAAAAATAAAATTATCCTGGTATGAGAAAGTTGAGTTGAGTCACATTTCCGTTAATTTTTCGTGAGCAGAGACGTTTAAATTTCAGGAGCACACTTCTAAACCCGCTCATTACACCTGTACTTCACATATACAATCCATTAAAGAGAAAATATATTCTAAGCTTTGTTAGAGAAAAGGATCGCATTTTATCACCACAAAAAATAACTTCAAAGTTTATCCTCTTGACAGTAAATTCATAGTTAAATACTGAACGATTATTACGCCCAGTGTTAGTACTTTAATTGTATTATCTCACACAGTCACTGGGACTTTCAAAAATGATAGTCCCTTTTAATGCGATAATGCTCTGCTAAATTAAATTTATCAAGACTCACTGACAAAATAATACTAAGTCATTCGTCGATAGAGTTTACCACGAGAAGTTTTTCTGATGTGTCTTTCTTTGAAGGAATTAGCGGCTAATAAGTTAGAAGGAGCAGCCTGAGCTAGAATAAATCTGAATAAATATAAGTTCGAAAAAGGTGGCAACGGTCTACGCTTCTTTAAATTGTTACGAGATATATACCTGTAATTGCATTTCTAACTTTCCCTGCAATACTTGGTAATGTGTAAGGAAAGTATTGGAATCGTGTCGAAAATCGCAAATCGAGTTTTCGACGGATCTACACGTTTTGGGACCTCTCGAACACATAAAAACTATTTTTTTGCGTGACGTCTGTGTGTGTGCAATGCATCTATCCACTCTTACTGAAAATCTAATTGACCGAATTTCATAAAATTTGGTAGGTAAGTCACTTGTGGGCGACCCTGGTCCTGATTAAAGTTTGGTACGATTAGGGATAAATGACCTTGCTGTTTTTGCTACGTGGCCTTCAAAAATGTCATGCATCCACTCTAGGTAAAAGTATTATTTAGCAAATTTCGCAAAATTTGTTAAATAAGTCATTTGTAGGTTGACCTGGTGCTATTTAGATGTTGGTACGATTCGATAAAACAGAATCTCCTTTTCCTGTAAAATGGTCCTCAAAAATCATTAAAATCTAATATAAGAGACTGCGTCTGATCATATGTATAAATTATAAACTTGTTTTATACGCAATTTTTTTGCGATAAAAAGAATAAGACCAACCACATTACTAGGATTAGGCGCTCTCGAAATATTTAAGTTTATTCGCATACTACGCAGGTTTTAAAAATACGCCCAATTACCAAATGAAAACAAAAATTGAATTAAAAGTGAAAATTCGGTGTCATTTTAAATAATTATGCTTGTTATTTTGTGCCGTTAAACTCAATTTATTGAATTAAAGGAGTAAAGCGGAAATGAATTTAAGTCTGTAGTGAAAGTAATGTGCTGCCTACATCAGATTTTTAAAATAGGATGCCGAACTTTTTTAACCAGTCTCAACTCTGTGGCTTGTATTTCAGGAAAACTTCAAAATATCAGATTTCTCCTGCCGAATCATGCAGTAAAAATTTCAATTAGCAGAAGAGTCGTAAACATAAAACCCGCCTATAAGATCTATTCCTAAACTACGGAAGACATTTCCATTTTAGATACCGGTATACATCGTTTATGGACTTTTATTTTGCAGATTCATGTGGCCTCAGCTAAATTGTAAATGTATTTTATACCGCACAGATGGAAAGATTGAAACTGCCAGTTCCAATAGAATTCAATTTTAAATTCAAATTCAAAAAGACAATTCAAATTCATTAATATAATAAACAACACAACAGGAGTGATCACAAAAATATTGAAACTGTCAGTTCTCATAGAACTCAATTTTAAATTTAAATTCAAATTTACAAAGTCAATTCAAATTCATTTATATAACAAACAAGACAACAAGAGTGAGCACAACATGATTGAAACTGTCAGTTCCCATAGAACTCAATTTTAAATTCAAATTCAAATTCAAAAAGTCAATTCAATTTCAAATTCAAACAGTCAATTCAAATGCATTAATACAACAAACAAGACAACAGGAGTAAGCACAACAGGATTAAAACTGCCAGTTCCGATAGAACTCACTTTTAAATTCGAATTCAAATTCAGAAAGTCAATTCAAATTCATTAATATAACAAACAAGTCAACAGGAGTAAGCACAACAAGATTAACATTGCCATTTCCTATGAAACTCAATTTTAAATTCAAATTCAAAAATTCAATTCAATTTCAAATTCAAAAAGTCAATTCAAATTCATTAATATAACAAACAAAACAATAGGAGTGAGCACAGCATTATTGAAACTGTCAGTTCCCATAGAACTCAATTTTAAATTCAAATTCAAATTCAAAAAGTCAATTCAATTTCAAATTAAAAATGTCATTTCAAATTCATTAATATAACAAACAAGGCAATACGAGTAGGCTCAACAAGATTGAAGCTGTCAGTTCCCGCAGAACTCAATTTTAAATTCGAATTCAAATTCAAAACGTCAATTCCATTTCAAATTTGAAAGGTCAATTCAAATTCATTAATATAACAAACCAGACGATAGGAGGGAACATAACAAAAGACGAAGAAACACATCATAAACACAGAACGCAAAATTTTATTACAATGCGACCTAGGGGCTAGCAACTCCATTCAAATAGCTAAGATAAACTATAATAAAAAGAGATTGGCAACAGGTGCAATACAATAATTAATAGAACTATACTCAAAACAATTACTTGGAATAATAAAAAAATACATCAGTATTCTTATATCCTGATACTTCGCAGCAATATTATGTCTTCATAATTTGAAAAATAAAAATACGAAATTCTTAAAATAAAAAATTACGAAAAAATTATAAAATGGATTTACCAACTTAGAGGATTTTACCATTCCCTTTATAGATTTAAATTCGGGAGATTTAAGGACCAAATAAGGGACCAGCTATAAAAAGAAATGCTATAAAAACTGAGATAAGGATTGAATTGGATAAGAAGTACGCTAATTCAATTTGTAACCGGTTGCTTAATTTTGCTGAAATTTTTTAATAATCTGATTTCCACTAATTTTGCAGATATAGAAATGGAGATTTTTTATTATTTCTTAATACTATTATATAAAGATCTAGAAAATGTACCCAGTGTTCCCTGGGATTTAAAATGAAAACATTGATTAAAATTACACCGGAACATACAGAAATTTTTTGAAAACCAAATTACAATTTTACAACACGACCGCTGAGAACGAAACATAAATACATCAGACACTCTTACTGCAGATACCAGCGTCAATGTGCCCATTTCGTACTTATTCTGCGCTCGTCAGCACGGAATAGCAAAAAGTTTGCTATACGTCACAATTTTTTCGAACTTCTGTTGAAATTGACAATTTTAGTCATTCCACGTAGCCGGCATAAAATTCATTGAATTTTATCCCGACCACAAAAAAAAAACTAAAATTGTCAGTCATTCCAATATCCTAATCCAGTTAAAATTTATTATTTATCACTTTTTGCATAAGATAATAAAATAAAATCCATTACATTCCGTATAATCTGTTCATTACAAGTCTGTTCATTATTGTCATACAAGCCCTTATATTGTCGATGAGTTTCTGAGAATATATCGAACCAATTATTAAAATTATTCTTTGCTTTAAAGCTGATACTTTCCAAATGAGGGAAGTGTGTGGAATTTACCCCTAAACCACCTGATTTTTAAATGGGATAGTAAAGAAATTCATTAAATTACTTTATTCTTGTGCAATGCATCCTTAATGTGGTCTCTATGTGGGATGGTCGATGTAACGTCAACTATGAAACAAAAGATTTCCGGTTCGGATCTCACTTAAATCCGTTTTACATTTTTATCCAATAAAATTATTTTGGAAAAGGATTTTATATTTTAGTTATCTACTATCGATATTTAACATATACGCCTTTGTTTTTCAATTAAGTTCTGTGGATCTATCGAACCGATTTTCAATTTTGTTTTTGTTTAACAGCTGATATAAAGTTAATAAAATATAATTTGCCTATTTTAAATAGTCTAAGACTGCATGACTGTGTTCTGGTGTTTAAAAATGATGTTTGGAAAGGATAGAATCTATTTTCAAAAACTTAAAAACGAAATGTGGATAGGGTAAGGGTAAGGTCCCCTTAATAAATACATGCCTCCAACATTTGTCTATTTTGCCTATGATAAAATGAAATTATTAAGTATATGATCTATATGTGTGAATAGTTTGCACATTCACCATTTTTGGATTTGTTGCTATCTCTCGTTATCTACAGCTGAAAAAAAAAAGAGAAGCATCTGTTTAAAAAAAAAAAAAATAAATAAATAAATAAAAGTCAGTTTGCACATTCACCATTTTTGGATTTGTTGCTATCTCTCGTTATCTACAGCTGAAGAAAAAAAAAGAGAAGCACCTGTTTAAAAAATAAATAAATAAATAAATAAAAAAAGTCAGTTTGCACATTCACCATTTTTGGATTTGTTGCTATCTCTCGTTATCTACAGCTGAAGGGAAAAAAAAAGAGAAGCACCTGTTTAAAAAAATAAATAAAAATAAATAAAAAAAAGTCACTTATGACAAGTGACATTTCAAACGATTAATCGAGTCTCAGCTCAGCAAGACCTCAGCTGGTAAATATAAACTCTTTCTAAATATTGATTAGAATGAAAATAAAGCCTTAAAGATTAAATAAATTTTACTAATATTTCAGAAATATGAATTATAATGTGAAACAAGCCCCTGTTAAAAACCGAGCTTAAATGCTGTTAATTGATGCTAGAATTTCATTTAAAAATATTAGACAATTAAAATAATTAAATTTGTTTAAGGATAATTTTAAGTAATAGTATGCTGGGTTCACTGTTTTCAAAATTATTTTAGAGTTCAGATGCAGCCTGCAGGTCGGTACACAACTGGATATCACTTCAGAAGAACATATATGTTACATATGATATTGAATGTATTTACAAAATTGCAAAGTGTCTCTTAATTTGCATTAGCAAAATTTTAGTCAACCTGCAACAGTGGACTTTCCTGTATTGGCTATCATTGTAGACTGCCCGATGTTACTATTTTTGCTACATACTAGTATTCTGCCGCGTCCTTATTAGGAGTAGCTTTCAGGAGATAGATCGCCGTCATAAAAACAACTTGTCAAATAAAATTATTTATTATGTATAATGCACTTTTAAAATATTATCGGTTTATATGGACAATACGCAAATTCATTTAATTTTTAATTTTTCGCAATCTGAAACTCTGAAATAGTCTCTCTGATGATAAAATAAAGTTATAGATTTTTAGTTTAACTGAGGGCTATCTAAATGGATATCGTCGAAAAAAATTACACAAGATATGGCGGGTTATAAATAAAATAAACTGATATTTAAACTTGATATTGCAGAATTCATGCTAAAATAAAAAAAAAACAATAAAATGTTATTTTGGTTTTCGCATTTCTCTTGATTGTTTTAGCACGTGCGTAAATAGTGATTTGGAATGAAATAATCTGCTTAAAAGATTACTCACCTCTATCATCTGCCATATATTGTGTCATCTGCCATATATCATCGCCATATATGTGTAATTTCTCGTTGTCATGTCTGCATTTCCAAAATAATGTTATTCCGTGGAATGATAGTTGTAGATGAAGAGTCATTATAGGAACAGTATCTTATTTTCTGACAGTTTTATAGCAGATTGTAAAAGAAAAAAAAAGTCAGCGGTGAGGCCAGTTCAATGAGGAAGAAATGGTTTTACATGGATAGCGGTTTATAAAATAAAAAAAAAACAAGAAAGATTAATCATGCCTAAGCATTGATTATGAAACACTTTCCAACTGAAATGCAATTTCATTTAAAAATGTCTAAAATGTGATACATTCAGTGGTGATATCTTTTACATTAACACAGTACTACAGTAATTTATTAGCTAAATAATTTTGTGTGAAAAAAATTCAGCAATTCCTATGTAACTCAACCTACAATCGTTTGAGATATTTGCGATCTGCATAAGTTAAAATTAGGCTTCGTTGAAGAAATAATAAAAGTTTAGGGATCATTTAAAATCACAACTATTGTAATTGTGTAGGCACGGAATTTAGATACACAGATAATATACAGATACACAGATAATATATGTGTGTGTGTGTGTATGTATTCAACGTATTGGAATCGTGCCAAAGATCGGAACTCGAATTTTCGAAGGATCTACATGTTTTGGGACCTCTAGAAAACGAAAAAACTATTTTTAGGAAGACGTATGTGTGTGTAAGGGTGTATCTGTGTGTGTTTCTGTGTGTCTGTGAGGATATTGCATCGACTCTAACTGAAAAACTGATGGACCGAATTTCATAAAATTTTGTAGGTATGTTTTTTGTTGGAAACCCTGATGTTCATTAGATTATAGTACGAATCGTAATAAAAGAATCTGCCTTCTTTGCGAAATGGCCGGCAGAAATTGCCTTTATCCACTCTAGCTAAAAACTAATGGAACAAATTTAACAAAATTTGGTGTATAATATTTCAATAACCTACAAGTGATTTATATACCAAATTTAACAAAATTTGGTATATAAATCATTTGTAGGTTATTCTAGTAGGATTCAGGAAAAAGGAACGGGATATTTTTGCGAAATGGCCCGCAAAAGTCGTTAAATATAAAAATAAAACACTACTTGTGCTCAATTATATCAATTAAATTCCTATTTTATACGTGATTTTTGACAACAAATAGAATGAGACTAACCCCATTACTCTAGGACTAGCCGTTCTTGAGATATTCAAGTTTTTTCGCGTTTTCGTTACGTCACCTTTGGCAATAACTCCAGCTATCAAATGTGAACCAAATTCAAGTTTAACGTGCAAATTCAATGTCATTTAAAATACTTATGGCTGTTATTTTGTGCAGATAAACTTAAATTATTATTGAAGAAATAAAGAGAACGTGAATATTAGTCTGCAGGGAAAGACATGTGCTGCCCTCATCAGAATTTTTAATAATACTACAACAATGATTTATAGAAGTGAACGGGGATTATTTGCAGGCCATTTCGAATGAAATGTGGGACCTATATTTAATGATCCACCAAATTTTTGTAGAATAAAATATTCAACAAATTTAAACTGTGTACCAAATTTTAACTCTCTAGGACGTAGAAAAGTGCATTAAAACTGCCATCAAATAACTATATCATGAAGAGTTATATAAAATTTAAAAAAACTTGAAATATTGTTATCTGCCTAATTTATTTTAAAATGTGAAGCCTTTTGAATATACAAAATAGATAAGTTCTTGGAAAGATATTTATTATATAATATATCTGTTTTTCCTTTCTGGTGGATATCCCTAAAGTCAGAATTTAATTGAATTTGTTTTTCTCCCTATATTAAATAATTTTTAATTAAAAAACTACCTAACATATTTTACTAAAATTTTTATTATATATTTTATGGGATAATGTGAATATTTTCTGAAAATTTTGAAGCAATTTGTGAATTTTAAATTTGCTTAAAAGATGTTTGAAGAATTTGGTCCCATAGGGTTCAATGTATTTCATTTTTTCAACCCGGGTTCAATAAAAAACTAATTGTGTGATATTATTTATTTATATTACCATAGGTCCCACAGATCGTCTGAAAAACATACTAAAATTTTATTTTGATAAAGTCATTTTTACGGCAGTTATCGTGCTAACGGACAGACAGACAGACAGACAGAATGAACAAAGTCATAAACACTTTTCAACTTTGTTGTAAAGTGTTAAAAACAAATATCAAAATATCGAAATTATAACCACCTTCTCAAAATATCAAAATATTAAAATTGTAACTACTTAATTTCAAAAACTAAACAACAGATCCAGATTCCAATTATGTATCATAGTGGTAATTTTAAATTACTACAAATTATTAACTTGCTGCTTAAAGATGGCACTTCTTGTTTTCCAGCTATAAGCATTACATACTTAACAAGAAAGATCAATCATGCTTAAAGCATTGATTATGAAACACTTTCCAACTTCAATGCAATTTTATTTAAACATATCTAAAATGCAATACATTCCTCGGTAATATTTTAAAACTTCTCACAATACTACATTGATTTATTATATTTGAAAACTTAAACAATCATCGAAAAAAATGAACTTCATTCAAATGACGGCATTGAAATATAAATTGCCTGGTTTAAACATCTCTAAAATGTGATATATTACTCGGTAACAATTTTAGAATTATCATAATACCACGATGAACTTCATCGAAATTTAAAAACTTCATCGAAAACAACTGAAATTAATTCAAATGACGTCATAGAAAAAATAACACGCCTGGCTCTCTCTAAAAAAGCAGCATTTCATTCATAAATAATTTCCCATTCATGTCATTCATCACAATACTATAATAATTTATTTTATTTAAAAATTAAGACCATGGAGCTATAAGAAATTGTACTCTATGCTTAAAACTTCATCGCAAAAAATCGTCCTTCTCTCGGTAAAGTCAATGAATATTTCTTTCATATCAGCTATGCAGACTCCATGAGCTAGATTCATTTGCGTTAAAAAAATACAGCAATTCCTATACAACTCATCCTACATATTTTGCTGTTTACATTTCACATAAGTGAAAAATAGGCTTCGTTAGAGAAATAATCAAAGTTGGATGCTCATTTAAACTCAAATATATTGTAATTGCGTTGTTTCAGTATGTAGATGCACAGAATTTAAGGGAAAATAAAGAGGTTTTACGACGAATACAGCACTCAATATGAATTAAAAAGAACTTTAAAAATGACGATTTTGAGACAAGATGGATGCCGTATTATATTTTGAAGTTGGTCACGTGATCGTTTCATATCATGGTCTCGTGATCGCTTCATATAAGATGTGTAATTATTATTTTAATTTTTATTTAAAAAACTACTGAATATATTTTGCTGAATTTTTTTTTATATATTTTGTGGAATAATTTGAATATTACCTAAAATTTTCGAAGCAATTTGTGAATTTTAAATCCGCTTAAAAAATGTTTGAAAAATTAGGTCCCATAGGGTTCAATGTCTTTCATTTTTTCAACCCGGGTTCAATCCAAAACTAATTGGGTGATATTATTTATTTATATTCCCATAGGTCCTACAGACCGTCTGAACAATATACTAAAATTTCATTTTGATTAAGTCATTTTTACGGCAGTTATCGTGCTAACGGACAGACAGACAGACAGACAGACAGACAGACAGAATGAACAAAGTCATAAACACTTTTCAACTTTGTTGTAAAGTGTTAAAAACGGGAAATTCTCCCTTCATCAACTTGACAGAAACGATTGCATCAAAACTATATGAACTTGGTAAAACAAGATTTACTTTTCTAAATTGATTTTCTTACCGAACTTTTCTGTCGATTACTCTTTATATCTTTTTTTTAAAATTTGAATAACATATCGCAAAGTGAAGCAAAACCTCGACCGGCCAAAACATTTTAATTTTCTCCATAAGAAAATCGTTCAAAATATCGAAATATAATATATTTGACTTAAATAATAAAATAAAACGGGTGTGAGGTGGGTGAAGACTGTACGGAACATTTAAGAGCCGTACAGCTATGAAAGTTGGTACACACATACCTCAGGATAAATAATTAATTTAGGTATTTTGCGTTTTAGCACGATTTTCACACAAATGCGTTCAGTAGCGACTAAAAATATTATCTAAAAATATTATCTATTAAGTTTTCATCTTCACCATCGGAAAGACAACAAACTTTTCTTAGAAATAAACTTTGACAGAATCCATACAATTAATTGAAGGGTATTTGTGAATTAAAATATAATGTACACTTCCTTTATGTTGATGACGTAATCTCCTAAGGCACACAGGATATTCTCGCAGAGTTACCCTTTTAAAACCATGGGCGCAGTGGTTATTAACACTTTCTAACATAATTGTACAGTGTTTATGACTTTGGTCGTTCAGTCCGTCCGTCCGTCCGTCCGTCCGCAAGATAATTGTCGTAGAAATTCCTTTATCAAATGAAATTTTAGTATGTTGTTGGGACGGTCTGTGGGACATATGGGAATGTAAATGAATAATATAACCCAATTAGTTTTGGATTGAACCCGGGTTGAATAAATAAAATATACATTGAACCCTATGGGATATAATTTTTGAAAAGTTTTTTAAGTGAAGTTAAAATTCACAAATTGCTTCGAAAATTTTAGGAAATATTCAAATTAACCAATAAATATAAAAAGAAAAATCAGCAAAATATGTCCGGTAGTTTTTTAAATAAAACTTAAAATAACAATAACATCCATATAATATCAAGAGATTACATGACTCACTTCAAAATAAAATATGACATCCATATTTTTTCTCAGAATAAAAATCGTGATTTTTAAATTTCTTTTAAATTTATATGTTGTTTTGCATCCATCCTAAAACAGCTTTATTTTTATGTATTTTCTGTGCATCTATATTCTGCGCTAACGCAAGTACAATATTTCTGAGTTTAAATGATTATCAAACTTTGATTATTTCTACAATGAAGTCTTATTTTAATGCATGCAAAATGTAAACAAGTGATTGTAAAGAAGAGTTGTATAAAAATTGTTGATTTTATTTTCACGCAAAATTATTTAACTTTGGAGTCTGGAATAAAAATGTATGGATGAAATATTGATCGCTTTTATACGATTTATATTTCGATGACGTCATTTGAGTAAAGTTCATTGTTTTCTATTAAGTTTTAAGTTTTCAAGTTCAATAAATTATCGTAGTTCGGTTATAATTAAAAAAATATCACCGCTGAATGTATTGTATTTTGCATTTCAGTTGGAAACAGTTTCATAATCAATGCTTTATGCATGATTGATCTTTCTTGTTTTTGTTTGTCCAATAACGGCTCTATCATTTGTAATATAGTTGTTTCTTGTATATGAAGTATCTATATTGCCTCTTGAAGGGCATTCTACAAATGTTTTGAACTCCCCCCCCCCAGAAATCACAAAGTTACAGATTTGTAGAAATTTTTGTTCTGGGGTGGCAAAAAATTGTTTAACTTTTAATTTTAGAATATTTTCATTGTGTATACATTTTTAGACGCTTTTTAAGGTCTGCTCTAAACGTTTCTAAAGATGAATTTTGCAGCACAGCAACTTCTAATTTATATTTTATATTATATTAAATTTTATATTATATTAATTTATATTTTATATTATCTTTTAAGCGGCGTTTCACTCTCTTGACACCCCACCCACACAATGGATTCCGTGACAATGTTACAAATTGTTAAAGAAATAATTATAATATTGCTTTTTTATTTAAAATAAGTGAAATCATTCAAAAGACTATAATATTCGCTTTGTTTTTTAGATATTGTGCATTTTTACCTAAATGAGAAAAGACATCATAAAAAGGAAGCTCTTTATTATCAATTAAGTAATTTTAGCAGCATTGAATGCAAAACATTTTAATAAAGGATGTGTATTTATCTGTCTGGAAATCCATGGATGGATTTATATCCAACAAATTGAATGATTCAGATGAAATTTTGTACAAGTTTTTCAGTCTATAAACACTAGAGTTTTATTGATATTCAAGGAGATACGAATAATAGGAGAGTTCTGTATTTTGAACAAAATTTTCAAATAAATAGCATAAAACAAAAATGTTTGTATTTTTTAAATAGTCTTTTTAATTGTAATGTTTAAATTAAAAGCTAACAACGTCATTTATTGAATGCTAATGTACACCACTTTTGAGATGTTGCTCGTCTCGATCTAGAATGGAAAAGTCTTCGAAAATAAATATGCGTACTATTGTAAAAAGAAAGAATTATTTATATGTAGTTTTATTCAGCAATATATATACTATCTTATTTTACCTATCACGAGTTATGTTAAAGGTATTAACATTTTTCCATATTAACAAAGCAAATAATAAATACCTCATTTTTTTGATAATTTTCTACCACATTTATGTCTAAATTATAAAAAAAACCCTCTTTTAGGTTATTTAATATCTATTTTTATTATTTTTTCGACCAAATTAGCATTACATATTTTTAAATATATAATTATTAATCTTTAAGCGTGCTTTAGCTCGTACATAGTAAATGAAGAATAATGTTAAAAGAGGAATTTTAATCATGATACTCCTTTTTAATCAGGACTGACAATATTTATTATTTTATACATTCAGATAATTAAGTGAATGAAAAGACAAATTCTTTGTTTATAAAGATCTAGTGGTCTAATGAAAAATTTACGAGTCACACCTTTTTTCCCTCTATTTACTACTATCCAGACTTAGATGACTAACTGGGTAAATGAGAAGATCTTTCTTTATAAAAATGTAGTAGACAATTAAAAAATAACAGGTAACAACATGGCAATTTTTAGTATCATCACTTCAAACGAGGCTTCTTAACCATCAAACTCCTTTTTAACACTTTACAACATAGTTGAAAAGCGTTTATGACTTTGTTCATCCATTCTGTCTGTCTGTCTGTCCGTTAGCACGATGTCTGCCGTAAAAATGACTTTATCAAAATTAAATTTTAGTATGTTTTTCAGACGGTCTGTGGGACCTATGGGAATATAAATAAATAATATCACCCAATTAGTTTTTTAGTGAACACGGGTTGAAAAAGTGAAATACATTGAACCCTACGGGACCTAATTTTTCAAACATTTTTTAAGCAAATTTAAAATTCACAAATTGCTTCGAAATTTTTAGGAAAAATTCGCATTATCCCATAAAATATATAAAAAAAATTTCAGTAAAATATGCTAGGTAGTTTTTTAATTAAAAATTATTTAATATTGGGAGAAAAACAAATTCAATTAAATTCTGATTTTAGGGATATCTACCAGAAAGAAAAAAGAGATATATTATATAATAAATATCTTTCCAAGATTTTAATTATTTCTTATATGAGAAAGGCTTTACATTTTAAAATAAATTTGGTAGATAACAATTTTTCAATTTTTTTAAATTTAATATAACTCTTCATGATATACTTATTTGATGGCATTTTTAATGCACTTTCCTACGTCCTAGAGAGTTAAATTTGGCACACAGCTTAAATTTGTTGAACATTTTATTCTAAAAAAATTTGGTGGATCTTTAAATATAGATCCGACATTTTTTTCGAAATGTCCTGCAAATTATCCCCGTTCACTTCCATAAATCATTGTTGAAATATTGTTAAAAATTCTGATGTGGGCAGCACATGTCTTTCCCTGCAGACTCATATTCACGTTATCTTTATTTCTTCAATAATAATTTGAGTTTATCTGCACAAAATAACAGCCATAAGTATATTAAATGACATTGACTTTGCACGTTAAACTTGAATTTGGTTCTCATTTGATAGCTGGACTTATTGTCAAGGGTGACGCAGCGAAAACTCGAAAAAACTACAATATATAAAGAACGGCTAGTCCTAGAGTAATGGGGTTAGTCTCAATCTTTTTGGTGTCAAAAATCACGTATAGAATAGGAATTTAATTCATATAATTGAGCACAGGTAGTTTTATATTTTTATATTTAACGATTTTTGCTGGCCAGTTCGCAAAAATAGCCCGTTCCTTTTTCCCGAATCGTACTAGAATAACCTACAAAAGTTGTATATACCAAATTTTGTTAAATTTGGTATGTAAATCACTTGCAGGTTATTGAAATATTATACACCAATTTTTTTTTAAATTTGTTCCATTAGTTTTTAGCTAGAGTGGATAAAGGCAATTTCTGCCGGCCATTTCGCAAAGAAGGCAGATTCTTTTATTACGAATCGTACTATAATCTAATGAACATCAGGGTTTTCCACAAAAACATACCTACCAAATTTTATGAAATTCGGTCCATCAGTTTTTCAGTTAGAGTGGATGCAATATCCTCACAGAAACACACACAGATACACCCTTACACACACAAACGTCTTCCTAAAAATAGTTTTTTCGTATTCTAGAAGTCTCAAAACGTGTAGACCCTTCGAAAATTCGAGTTCCGATCTTCGGCACGATTCCAATACTGTGAATACATACA
Source organism: Amaurobius ferox (assembly GCA_951213105.1). Taxonomy (NCBI): domain Eukaryota; kingdom Metazoa; phylum Arthropoda; class Arachnida; order Araneae; family Amaurobiidae; genus Amaurobius; species Amaurobius ferox. The sequence continues at coordinate 58,106,496 of OX578145.1, read as the reverse complement.
CACACACACATATATTATCTGTGTATCTGTGTATTATCTGCGTATCTAAATTCCGTGCCTACGCAGTTACAATAGTTGTGATTTTAAATGATCCCTAAACTTTTATTATTTCTTCAAAGAAGCCTAATTTTTAACTTATGCAGAATGCAAATATCTCAACCGATTGTAAGGTGAGTTACATAAGAATTGCTGAACTTTTTTCACACAAAACAATTTAGCTCTGGAGTCTGGAATACAAGTTACATGAATGAAATATTCATTGATTTTGCATAGAGAATCAGATGATTTGTAATTCGATACTGTTTCAAATATTTAAGTATATTAAATTACTGTAGTACTGTGATAATGTAACAGATATCGCCACTGAATGTTTCACATTTTAGAAATTTTTAAATGAAATTGCATTTCAGTCGGAAAGTGTTTCTTAATCAATGCTTATGCATGATTGATCTTTCTTGTTTAATCATCACCCACGTAGATATTTACTGCTAACTAGACCCAGACGTGTAATTAAATGAATGACATGGAAATTTCTTTGTTTTTACATTTTTAGCAACCAACTGAAATACTTACGAGTTCGTTTATACAAATTTTTGAGTAGCATGATTAAAAGTCCAAATTGGACATTCACACTCGTTTTTAGCACTTTACAACAAAGTTGAAAAGTGTTTATGACTTTGTTCACTCTGTCTGTCTGTCTATCTGTCTGTCTGTCCGTTAACACGATTACTGCCGTAAAAATGACTTTATCAAAATGAAATTTTAGTATGTTGTTTAGACGGTCTATGGAACCTTTGGGAATATAAATGAATAATATCACCCAATAAGTTTTGAATTGAACCCGGGTTAAAGAAATGAAATACATTGAACCATATGGGACCTAATTTTTCAAACATTTTTTAAGCGGATTTGAAATTCACAAATTGCTTCGAAAGTTTTAGGAAATATTCAAATTATCACATAAAATATATAAAAAAAATTTCAGCAAAATATACTCAGTATTTTTTTAAATAAAATTTTAAATAATAATTACACCTTTTATATGAAGCGATCACGTGACCATTATATGAAGAGACCACGTGACCCACTTTAAAATAAAATAGGGCATCCATCTTGTGTCAAAATCATGATTTTTAAAACTCTTTTTAATTCATATATAGTGTTGTATCCGTCCGAAAACCGCTTTATTACTTTCCTTATATACATAATGTATAAGGAAAGTATTGTGACGGGGTCGAAAATTCGAATTCGAGTTTTCGACGGGAGAGCACGTTTCAAGCATCCCTGATCACGAATCAAACATTTTTGAAGTGATGTCTGTGTGTGTGTATGTGTGTGTGTGTGTGTGTGTGTGTGTGTGTGTGAAAGTATGTGTGTGTGTCAGTGAGTCTGTGAAGACGATAACTGACGAACGAAAGGACCGATTCGAACCAAATTTGGTACATAAATCACAATCTATAAACACTGGAAGCCTATTGTTTTTGTATGTAATCGAATGTTCAGAACCCCCCTAAATTTTCGAATGAAATTTTGAAAAAATCGTCAAAAAATCAAAACCGCTAATAAAGTTACGCAAATAGACATTTCTTATGTAATTTTTCATTAGAAAGCGATTGGCATAAATTTTAGAACGCTAACATGAACCGTTCTCGAGATATTGTTCATTTTTAAAAAAATATGAAAAAGTCCCATAAAAAAAAAATTCCTATCGAGAAACATGTTCACTTTTCATATGTAGTACCATGCGATAAATTGAGTGACATCATTCTCGTGGATCTAGCTCGTTCCATTCATGAAAAAATATACTTTGAATAATACTTTTGTATTTGAACGCCAATAGTCATTTATCTACTGTAAGAATAACTTTTTTCTTAGTGCATAACGCTTGGCGAGATTTTGGCGACGAATTTGGCGGAATGTCACCAACTTGGCGACTTTTTTGAAATGTTGCCAAATTAATGAAAATCTCGCCAAATGGATAAAAATGATGCTAAATCAATGAAAATGACGACTAATTGTCGAAAATTCAATATCTTGGAAAGAATATTAGTATCTACTATAAGAAAAACCTATTTTTTACTGTAAAAGTAGTAAATTCATTGCATTATATAAGCAAAGTCATGTGTTGCCCACATCAGATTTTTTTTACTTAAATTCTGCGCATCAATGTTTTGAGACAATGCAAGTACAATATATTTGAGTTTAAATAATCATCCAAATTTGATTATTTCTACAACGAAGCCTACTTTTCACTTATGGAAAATGTAAAGAGCAAAATATGTAGAATGAGTTGTATAGGAATTGCTGCATTTCTCTAACGCAAAATTATTTAGCTCATGGAGTCTACAATATAGCTGATATGAATAAAATATTCATTAATTTTACAGAGAGAAGGACGGTTTTTTCGATAAAGTTTTAAGCATAGCGTTTAATTACTCGTACCTCCATGGTCTTAAGTTTTTAAATAAAATAAATTATTATAGTATTGTGATGAATGAAAGGAATGGAAAAATTTTTATGAATGAAATGTTGCTTTTATAGAGAAATCCAGACGTGTTACATCTCTATGACGTCATTTGATTAAATTCCAATGGTTTTCGATGAAGTTTTTAAACATAATAAATTAATGTAGTATTGTGATAATTTTAAAAATATTACCGAGGAACGTCGTCTCGCATTTTAGAGATGTTTAAATGAAATTGCATTGAATTTGGAAAGTGTTTCATAATCAATGCTTTAAGCATGGTTGATTTTTCTTGTTTAATCATAACCCACTGATATATTTACTACTATTTAAATTCAGATGAGTAATTAAGTGAATGAAAAGGTCATTTTTTTACATTTCATGTCTTACTAACGTACTAAAAAATGTCCGATTTCATCTCCTCAGATTTTTGCTATTATCCTACTTCGTATATTTATACTATCTTCCTTAGATTAGATGGCATTACTCAACACAACTAGTGATTTATTTACGTGCGTATTAACAGGGGATCTTTAACTATTCAATTTATTTACATCTTATCTTCAAAAGCTAATATCTTCAACTCTGCGTCAAATCCATTCTCCTTCGAGAAAGAAGATGTATTTTAACGTTAATAGGATTATAGCCACACATCATGCATTTCCAAAATAATTCCGTGAGCAAGAATAATTCTCAAAGAATAATTCTTAACAAATTGTGGATCTTTGCATTGAAAGTTAGAATGTTAATGACACCTTTCTTCGGATCCGTAGTTTCTCGGGATATAAGATTCAGAGAATGTTAACATGGCCGTGCTCTTCCTAATCCGATTTTTATTGACAAAATGACAGCGTAATGGAATTATATTTACTTTTAAAGAGTTCTCCGTGATTCTCTAGGAGCATTCTTGCACTTGAAAGGGATATAAATAGAAAATCCCGTAGAAATTGTAGAAAAGAGGATAATGAAATTGCATTGTAATTCGTTGTTGATTATCAGGTATTCTCGAAGGGTAATCGGTTAAAATTTGTTAAATATGTAAATAATTTAAAGTGACTTTGGGGCAAAGTAGACTGATTTAAGCTGTATTGGATAAATCGTGGTTTAAATCTTGTTCAAACCAAAACACCCTGATTTAAAAAAAAGTCTTATTTAAAACATAAAAACACACAAAAAAAGTCTTATTTAAAACATAAAATCAGGTTTCAACCTGAATTTAGTAAAATCCTGATTTAAACCAAAATTTGTGTAACCCGAATTATTTGGTATAAACCAAGTTCTTTTAGTTTAAACTAAGTTCTTTTAGTTAAAACCAATGTAGTTTAAGCAAGTTTTTTAGTTTAAACCAATGTAGTTTAAACCAAGCCAGCCAATTCTGATAATAGAGTAAGGACTAGAGCACGTTATGTTAGTGTATACGCAACCCAAATTACAAAGTATTGACCAATAAAAGGCAGGCTTCTTTCCGAATTTTAGTATTTTTTCTGATTCATCAGCTTAGAAAATTTCAACTGCGTCAGTTTTACACTGGGGGAAATAACAAGGCATTTGCTTATATCTTCAGAATTGTAATTTTTGAAGTGCTTTCATTGGTGATTTTCCAACAATTGTTACAAAGGGAAAAACTTCTGTATGCAATCAGTGTACTATTCTAAAACAAATCTATAAAAAAAACTTTGCTTGCCACTCAAAAGTATAATGCTTTTTGTTTAAAATAGCATTCTGATATTTACAATAAAGGGAAACTTTTTTCGATATTGAAAAGTTTTCTCTTGTGACAAAAACACAGAAAATGAAATTCCTAATTTAAAATGTACTGATCCTCCACCTAGCTGCATCAAGGATGTTCAACCTCAGTAAAAATGACCTGGTTACAATGAAATATACGCCCATCTCCCATCGAGGATTGGGTACAGTCAGGGGGTGTTAGTATCAATTTTAAATGGTTGCTATTATAACCATTACCTTCTTGTGTGATTCAGTACAATGATGCTTGTCGTAAGATACCTACCCAACTTATGAAACTCAACATTTCAATTTCTTAAAGATTATTTTTAATTAAATGAGAAATTTGTGAATGAAATATCATAAAAGATACATCTACTTTATTGTTACATTAAATATACCTTACCTTTATAGAACATACTGCATTTTACATAAGAAAATATGCTTGTCTATCTGTGAATATGTGTGACCGTACATATCGTCTACAGTAAAAGCTTCGGACAGTTTCGAAATTTCTTAGAGAAATGCTTCAGGTTCCGGACGATGCACCTCTGTTAAATTTTCTTTTATTAAATTCGCACTAGTTTAAAATATATGAGCATTTAAACCCAAAATTCCGTCAAAATTTAAAATACTCGTATATCATTCTAAAATTTTTATATGGTATTACATTATCATTATGAGCATTGTGATAGAACATGGTCCAGTTTTGATGAAGATTCGCTGACATTGCATTTAATTCATTTGATAAAGCTTACGGAACGCGAATACACCTTTAGAAAATTTGAATGAATGAATTTAATTAATATTTGCTGTAAAACCTGGGCATCATCGGGTGTATTTTATAGTATTGAATATAAATTGTAAAATGATAGAGTTACACTTCAGATATTCTAAAGTGTCTTCAGTTTAATGTATAATGAATTTATTGAATTTAATGCTTGGTAACCCTGCCTGTTTACAGATACAAAGCTATTCAATAAATTAATATATTTACTTTTTAAATCTCAAACTCTACGATGCATGCGTTCTCCTCCAACAAAAATGTTATATTTAATCCCATAAGATCATCACCAGCATCACAACCTTCCAAAAGAAGAAAGAAAAATATTAAATTTTCATGAAATAAATATTCATATTACATTATCCTCGCAATGCACGTTAGAATATAAATAATGGCTTTCTCAGAATCCTTGATTCTTCTGGATCCTAAGATTAGTACATTCTAAGATAGTTGTGTTTTCCAATTCTATCTTGGATTTCTACTGATAAAATGACAGAAGAATTGAAAATTATCTTTAATTTTGCTTGGTAAAGAAAGTGTTGTTCTCGTGTCAAAAACATATTTTGGCAGAAATGAAAATGTTGAGTTTTTTTACTTGATATTTGCTAAGATCACAATTTTAGTGTTCCTTCCGTCGGTCAGCCTCTCTTTGCAAAATTCGATGTAATCGCTTTTCTCCGAAACTACGCCACCGACTGAAACCTACTTTAGTACAAATTTAGACTGTTACAAGTTGAAAGCAACATTTAGTTATGTTTTAAAAAGACTATTACATCGAGGGTGATCCTGGCTTCCTTTCAGGCTTTCAGGATCCATAACAGTATGACGACCACAGATCTGATGCAACACACTAGGATAGGTTAGGTTGGATAGTTTACGTTTACGTTGTGTTGCGTCCTCCTTAAAACACCGTGGGATTAAAAAAATATCCACAGAACGGAACTAACCGAAATCGGATTTTTAATTTCTTCTTAAGGGTGGTGAAAAAAAATATTTTTTCGAAAAATCTTTCTAGACACTTTAGACCCCAAGTGACTTAAAATGCTGCAACTTTGCATGCTTTTACTATCGATTCTATGACAGCACCTGGCGGGGAAGAATTTTAGATTTCTCCTCCGGAGACGGACAGAACCGAAAGATTTAAAAGATATTCCATACCCCCTAAAAGTCCCGTGATGATCCAGAAAGGCTGAAAATTTGCACACTTATAATATCGACAATAGGCAAATGACGATGAGTGAAAGTCTGGGCGATGGGTGAAATACTTTTAGATTAAGACGATTTTTTTCAACTTTCAGAGCCATACATTGTAAAACAAAATTAAACTTATTTTTAAACATTTTCAATTTAATTAAGATTTCCCTGTATTTAAATTGCTTTTATACTAGTTTCTTAATATGTGGATACATTATTGTCTTGAACGTAGCAGATTTTTAATAAAATTAAATGAATCCTTTATCTTTTAATGTCACCATATATTTAACAGACAACAATGTCTGTTAAATCATTCAAATTAGGTCAGATTAAGGGAAACAGAACATTTGTAAAGATCTTTTGTGAGTCTAAAACTGTCGCTTTCAACATTCTATGGAAGGAAGTGTTCTTTTAGACATCGTTTATGTTGCATACATTATAACAACTGGGCGGTATGTTTCTGGTGTAATTAAAGTAATTAAAGGAAACTGCTTTGCTCTTGAGTGATAGAACTTTCCCTATTTCAATCTCTTGAATTAGGTTGGACTATTAAATATACTGTATTTTATTTTTTAGATTGCGGGTTACGTATATTGGGCTGATGTAAAAGTAAGGGGAGAAATATTGTGTGGGTGTTAGTTTCATTAAGCTTCTTCATGCAAACAGACAAGAATTGGTTTAGTTAGTCATCACTCGTTGACCATGGTGTTACTGTTCTTGCTTTTGGGCGGTACACCACAAATTCACTTTAATATTTGTTATAGTAGTATTTGATTTCAGTCAAACGTATTCCATACCTAAGACAAAACAGGTGCATTATAAATGATTTTATCCGATTTTAATTAAATAATACATACATAAAAATTATATCATTAATATTTTAACACATTCATTTTATAACATATGTTTATTCTTGAAAAATTGTTGGTCGAATTTGCACTGAATCGCTATTTTCAATAATCAGTGGGCCTCTTACAAATATCGATAATGAACTTATTGAAATTTGATTGGCCTCTAACAAATATCGAGATCACCCTTCTTGAAATTAAATAGGTTTCTAACAAATATCGAGATTGTTCTTCACGAAATCCAATAGGCCTCTAATAGATATTGAGATCACTTTTCTCAAAAATCAATGGGCTTCTAACAGATATCGAGATCGCTCTTCTTGAAAATCAATTGACCTCGAACAGAAATATATTACTCTTATTGAAAGTGTTTAGTCCTCTAAAAGATATCAAAATCCGTCTTCTGTAAAATCAATAGGCCTCTGAGAGATATCGAGATAGCTCGTCTTGAAAATAAATAGTCCTTATAGGCCTTTACAGATATGGAGATCATTCTGAAAATCAATAAGTTTTAAGCAGATATTGATATTGCTCTTCTCAAAAATCATTTGGCTTCTCACAAATATCGAGAGAGAAGTTCTCGATAATCAATAGGCCTCTAACAGATATCGAAATATTTTGTCTCGAATATCAATAGTCCTCTCCAGATATCGAGATCATTCTTTCTGAAAATCAATATGTTTTAACTAGATATTGTGATCGCTCTTCTGAAAAGTCATCTGTCATGTAGCAGATATCGAGAAAAAAATTCTCGAAAACCAATAGGTCTACATTTAGCATGTAACAAATATCGAGAAATAAATTCTCGAAAACGAACAGGTCTCTAACAAATTCGATTGCTCTGCTGCTCAAAATTCCAGAGGCTCCAATCTGATATCGAGAAAAATATTCCTGTTGCAAAATTTTAAAGTCGCTGAATTATATCTAGAAATAAGATACCTGTAGACGGACAAATAAAAACACATTGATTCTTACTGCGGAATGTCAAGAGCATTGAAACCTATCAAAATAAAACAGTTTAGCTTTGCAACTTTACCACAATAATTTCTTACTGGTGACAAAAATTTTACCATATGGATGTTTTAACGACAACATTTTTCTTAAACATGTATTTCTCGGAATATGATATGAATAGAGTTCAGATGGTGACCGATTTGAATTCAGTATCATATTCCAAAAGTGAATAGGGATTCAATAAGGATTCCCACTTCCGGTTATTTTTTCTTTTCCGGTTCAATTTTTTCTTTCATTTTACTTGAAACGTATCTCAATAATGGTTATAGATAAAGCTTAAATGATAACTGATATGAACAAAGCCTCAAATTCTATAAGAGGTCAGGAGGTTCACTAAAAATTGTTATTTTCAGTATTTCTAACACTGCTGGTTCAAAAATGTTCCTTGAAATATATATTTCTTAGGATTAGCTACAGATAGATATTAGAGAATATCTGATATGGATTCACCGACCAATATCAGAGTGGCGGTAAAGAGACTAGAGATTTATACTTCTTGTTCATAAGATATCACTATATTTAAATAAGATATTTAAAAATTTACATTTTCCATGAAACATCGATCTCTCGAAATTTTCTACGGATATAGCTGAAATGTTGACTAATATGCACATCAAGTTTCTTGGGAATTGGGGTATGCACCAAGGGTTTCAATTTCTGGCTCTTTTCCAATTTTGTGTCAAAAGTTTACTTTTTAAAGTCAATTGTTTCAGAATCAGCCAGAGATATTGCTTAAATGATGACTGATATGGATTCAACTTCAAATTCTCGGGCATTTATGGGATTTTCACTTCAGCTTCTACCGATAGCCCTTTCACTTAAAATATTTCTTTTTTCTTTTCTGTATCTATCTCAGTATTGGCTGTGGGTGCATCTTACGTGATGATCGATATGTATTACGCACCGAACTTTAGAGGAGATACTGAAGTCCACTAAAAATTTTAACTTTCAGTTCTTTTCCATTTGGGGTTTAAAAATTTACTTTTTACCGTCAATTGTTTTAGAATCAGCAGTGGATATAGGTCAAATGATAACTGATATGGATTCAGCCCCCAAAATTTTGGTGAGTGTATATGGTTTTCACTTCAGCTTCTACAGATAGCACTTTCAATTGAAATATTTCCTTTTTCCTTTTCTGTATTTATCCCAGAATTGACCGTGGCTTCTATGATGATCGATATGGATTCTGCTTCGAATTCCAAAGATAAAATCTCAACTTCCGGTTCTTTTCAATTTGGGTTGAAAAGTTTACATTTAAACGTCAATTGTTTTGGAATCAGCCGTAGATATAGCTTAAATAATGACTGATATGGATCTAGCCCCAAATTTTGGTGAGTTAAGGGCGTTTTCACTTTAGCATCTAGAAATGACACCTTTCATTCAAAATGTTACATTTTCCTTTTCTGTACCTATATCTCAGTATTGGCTGCGGGTGTATTTCACGCGATGATCGATATGGATTCAGCACCAAATTTTAGAGGAAGTAGGGAAGTTCACTGGAAATTTCAACTTTCGGTTTCTTGAGATGGTTTTTTTTCTTCTTCAAAAATGTATACTGGGTGTCCCAAAAAGATTGAAACGCGCTTTACTTCTTTACCTGTTGGAGATAAGTGGGCAATGTAAATTGCAAAAATGTTTAAAGTAAAGTAGGAAATAAGACTACGTTAATGAAATAGCCCTGCCATTAATTTTCAAAAAATTACACTTTTTCAATTTTTATTCAAACCTCTTAGACAAATTTGATCAATCAGAATTTTTTTATTTTTAATGCAACAAGTTCATTAAAAAAACCGCATATATGTATCTTTAAAATTGAACTAATTATGTTTAATTTAAAATTTACATTGTGAATGGAGGCCATATATGAAATTAGAAATGTCAATTTGTGACATATCACTAAAAAGATAAAGCTGAATGATAATGCATACGCTACCCAACCGCGTAGTGAGTATCACTGCTTTATATGATCCCTGTCTGTGTAATTCTTTATTCAGATGCATTTCTGATAAAAAATTTTGACGCATATTAACGTATCTTATATCTAAGCAATTTTTCCATCGTCAATTTGTTTATGATCCCTATTTTCACAGCCTTTCACATGGTACGGAACAGCCTTTCACATGGTGAAATTCACATGGTGATGAAACAGCCTTTCACATGGTACGGAAAAGTGGCATAAGTCAGATATTTTCCTTTATCATAATTCAGTTCATTTTAAAGATACAGATATGCGGTTATTTTTAATGATCTTGTTACATTAAAAATAAAAATTTTCTGATTGACCAAATTTATCTAACGGGGTTCTATAAAAATTTAAAAAATGTAACTTTTTGAAAATGAATGGGAGGACTATTTCATTAACATAGTCTTATTTCCTAATTTATATTCAACATTTTTGCAATTTACATTGCCCACTTACATCCAACAGGTAAAGAATTAAAGCGCGTTTAAATCATTTTGGGACAACCTGCATAGCTGTACTATATACATGTACAGAAGAGTATAAATGTCTAGTACTTTTGCCGAAAATAAAGTGTACACACCACTTACCACAATAATAATGTTTCTACATACATTTTTTCTATATCTATTAAAAAAATTTACATTTTCTTTTTCTTTCTCTATATCTCAGTATTGGCTGTGGTCATATATTACGTGATGACCGGTATAGATTTAGCACCGAATTTCAGAGGAGATTGGGAAGACCAGTAAAAATTTCAACTTTTGGTTCTAGAAATGTTGCTTGGTGGAGTTTCTTTTTTTTTTCAAATACTTGTATAGCTGTACGATATAAGCGTCCAGAAGAGTTGAGACCCAGACCGTCCGACCTACCAGAAAGGTGTAAGGTAACTGTTTGGACGGCCGGGCGTACAGACGAGTCTATATGCCTGGTACAGAAGAGTGTAAAAGATCTAACAGTCTTCTGTACCCGGTCGGCCACATTGCTGCTCCATGTCCTCGGACGAGTCGAACGGCCTGGGCTTTCGACACTCGTCTGTACGCCCAGCCGTCCAAACAGTTACCTTACACCTTTCTGGTAGGTCGGACGGTCTGGGTCTCAATTGTTCTTTACGCTTATATCGTACAGCTATACAAGTATTTGAAAAAAAAGAAACTTTGCCAATTAACATCTCTAGAACCAAAAGAAGTAGTACAGGCGAATGTACTAGTACAGAAGAGTACTAATACAGAAGTACTAGTACAGAAATACTAGTACAGAAGTACTAGTACAGATGTACTAGTACAGAAGTACTAGTACGGAAGAGTGTAAAAGATCTAACGGCTTTCTCGAAAATAAAGTGTGCACAATATTTGCCATCATAATAAAGATTCTTATACTTTTCATGTATATATATATTAATAAAATATACTTATCCTCTTAATTCACATCATGCATCACGAAAAGTTCGCAACGCATTATTCGCCATTTTCATTTCTATATTATCCCGTCTCTTTCCCCGCTGCGAATTCTCCGTTTCAAACGGAAGAAGCCACCAGAAGAGTCAGTTGGAACTCTTTAGCTGGAGAATAATTCCATTATTCTGTAGCTTCGTCAACAGAAATCGGATTAGGAAAAACATAACCAAGTTAACAGTCTCCGAATGTTAGGATTCTATGAATCTGGCTGTATGGAGAAAGGTGTGATTAAAATTCTAAATTTTATCTTGAAGATTGTGTAGTTTGAAATAGGGTTCTATTTCTGTGAGCTAATCTCTATCGTATTTTCATATAGCATGGTGTGCGTAGATAATATGCATATTATTAAATTATAAATAAGAAATTCGGGTACATTTTTTCTATGAAATATTACATAGATTTTGTTTTCATTAAGGGTAAAACAAATTAAGATTACTTTACCTGATGCGTGCATATTGCTTTCACTATATACATAGTATAATGTCTAATTAATGCATATAGGGAAAGTATTGTAACAAGGTCTAAAATTCGAATTCGAATCATCGACGGGAGAGCACGTTTCAAACATCTGTGAACGCGAATCGATAGTTTTTGAGGTGATGTATGTATGCATATATGTATGTGTGTGTGTGTGAGTAAATACGTGTAAGTGTGAGTGTGTCTATATGTGTGTGTGTGCAGACTATATCTCACGAAAGAATGAAGCGTTTCGATCAAAATTTGGTACAAAAATTATAATCAGAGATAATTGGAAGCCTATTGATTTTAAACATAATCAAATGTTCGGAAAATTAAATAAGACCCTCAAATTTTCGAATGAAATTTTAAAAACATAAAAAAAAAATCGGACCTTCAACAGTGTTATGTAACTGGTCATTTCTTATGTTAATTTTTCATTAGAAAATTATTGACACAAATTTCATGAGCGGTGTCTACCATGAACGGTTTCGAGATGTTGCAATTTCTTTTTCAAATCAATTTATTAAAAAATAATCACTCAAAATTACAAAAGGTGTTAACTTTTGTGAAGTATACATAATATTATGCGATAATTTTTTTAACATCATTCTCGTATATCTAGTTCAATCCATTCAAGGGAGAAGATACTTCATGTAATAGTTTTGTATTTTGACGTCTAAAAATTTGTCATTAGTCATGTATATGCAATAAATGCTCTTCTCTCTGTTTATCTGTAACTCTTAGCAATAAAGTTGCCAAACTTTGCGACTGCTTCAACGCCAAGTTGGCGATATTTCGCCCAGATTCATATTGTAGAAAGGCGCTAAGTTAACAGGCATGACGCAAAAATTAATATATTTTAATGTATGAACAATAATCATTATTGTAGAATCTATCCATATTGATAATTGTCAATTTAAAGTTGTTACATGAGTATTTTGAAATTATTTTACATATATCCATTTAGAAAAGCTCCACAGGTACAATTCAATATTATGTCGCAGATCTTATACATCATGTTTACTCTGTGAAAAAAGTGAATTCAAGGCATTATACAAGGTGATTCAAAACGATGGGGCAAAACTTTAAGAAGTGATAGAACACCTAAAGAAGCACTTTTCGTAATACAATGCATGGTCGTAACTCAAGCGATTAAACACTAGGAGTTAGCACGTACGGTTGAATGAAATGATGGAGCACAAGAATGACAAAGAAGGCATGTAGAAAGCGGAGAAATTGCAAAGCACATTTTAACGAACAACTTACAGAAACTGTTCAAAACAAGAAATTGGAGAAGTTACAAAACAAATTGTAATGAGTAACTTGCAGAAACTGCTCAACATGAATACATGCCTCACATCTTAGGTGCAGCGATCGCAGTACATTGACGAAAACACCAGGCATTTCTTGCACAGCGGCAGCAGCAACAGAAATCCTGGCAACAAAAACCTCATCGAAATCGACGGAGCTATCGTAGATGAGGCTTTTCATATGGACCCATAGGAAAAAGTCTAGACATGAGAGATCGACCGATCGTGTCGGCCAAGTGATGGGACTACTCTGACCAATCCATCATCCTGGGAATGTTGCATCCAAGGCATTTCAGACAGCGAGGCTGAAATGGGGGTGGCGCTCCGTCGTGTTGGAACCACATACGGATTTGGGCTTTCCACGCATTCACATCCGCAGTTCCATATATTAAATGCATGTCGGCTTTCTCCTGATTCGTCAAACAATCCATACCTTCTGAAATAAAAGGTAGAATTTACGACGAGTGCGATAACAGGCGCTTAATGAATTCGCTGGGCAGCGCCCTCTAGCGCTTAACCGTGTGCGTTACAACCATGTATTGCAGGATGAAACGTGCTTGTTTAGGTATGTTCTATCACCCCTTAAAGTTTTGCCGCATCGTTTTGAATCACACCGTATTGGGAAAGTCATATGCTGTCCACATCAAATATATTATAATTTGGTTTACACTTAACATGACACGCATACCTATTTATCGTACGAAATAAAAAAAAATGCAAAGATTTTTTTTTCTTCCTTGCGTTGAATTTTTAATGTGTGGAGTCTTTCAATTTATGAAAATTATCACAAAAATAAACAGAGATAATAAACAGACAGATAGCAGTACAACTTATAATTTAATACGTATAGATAACAACAATTTTATAATTGAACAATATCTTCTTTATTTTAATATCTCCCAATAGTGTATTATTACTATATTGACGCTCAATGGGGTTGTTGTTGCTGAGATCCAGACCACCCGACCTACCAGAAAGGTGTAAGGTAACTGTTTGGACGGCCGGAAAGTGTCACCCAATTTAGACCGGAACCCAGTGGGGGACCCATCCACAGGGACCGTACTCTCCATCCCCTACCACCAACCTCTTGGAAGGACTTACGGACCCACATGTGTAACGTGATCGTACTCCGCGTGAACACTGCGGCAGTTTTGGCAGTGGCGGGAATCAAACCCGGGCCTAGCGAATGCAATTCCCGCGCGCTAACCTTTGAGCTACAGCGCCCCTACGCTCAATGGGGTGTAATATAATTAATTCTCATTCTAACTTATTATTTGCGTTTATCAGATTTGGCGCGTTATCAGGAATACTACAGTAGTAAAGAAGAAAATTACCTCTAAACAATAAATTTAAAATCGGATTGAACACATTTGAGCAAACTATAATTTTTTCTTGTAACACCAAATGTTAAATTAAAATTACTTTTATATTATATATTACAAAATAAATATATATATCATAATAACTATTCACAATGCAAAAATTCTGACTTAAACCACTTTTCAATGCATCGATATGGGTTCTCAGAAGAGAAAAATCATGTGGGCAGATCGCGTTTCAGGGTTCATGCACAAATTACTAAAGAAAACAATGATAACATAAATAAATAATAATTTTGCTATTTATTGGTACAAAGGTGTACACTACAACACTGTGTAGAAATAATACCTTTACACAAAGATTACAAAGCTTGTTCAAAATGTTTTCTATCCATGATAAAGATCCATTAAAGATACGAGGAAGATATTACTTGCCTATGATGCATTTCAGCGTTGCGTCATTTTCACTCTTGCTGTAAACATTTCCATTTTAACTTGTGAGTAATCCCTCACCAACTTTGTTTAAACCTATCTCTAGGACATTTTTTGATAAAAAATTTTGTACATCACTAATTAGTATATGGGGCACATTTTACTTATTGGAAATGTTTTTGTACGGGGGACGTAGTGTATTTCTTCAAATTTAATGTCCTGGAAATTTTTATCGATATCAGAAAATTCTGTACCTTTTTTACGCAACTTTGTAATTTATATATATATACTAATTCTATTAAAATTTAACACTTTAATCTTATTTTCTTGAAAGTAAAGTTTTGCTTTTATTAATGTTTAAATGCATATACTTAAAAACACTTTGATCCAAAGATTTTCAAATACCTTTATCTCATAACGATAACATGTAGCCAAATTTGTTTTTACTTCGAAATACTTATTTTGAAATTATGATAACCAGTACATAAGTAACGCCTATATATAATTATATAATTTTATTTTTTATTTAAATTTTCGGAATAGCCTGAAGATATAGAGTTTTTCTTTAAAATATATCTTCAATTTGAATATAAATGTTCCGAATTTCAAATTTTAAAGGTTCACATTTTAAAAAATTGAAGTTTGATAAATATTTCAAAACGCTTTATATGAAAATATAATTGTAGTATACAATCAAAATATATGTAACAAAAACCTAAATAATTCATAAACAAGAAATAATATCTAGCACTATTTTAAAAGTTCATATTAATACTCGTATTTAATGTATGCTTTCAACATGTCATCATGCCATATATGCTTTCAACATGCCATATATGCTTTCAACATGTCATCAAATTATTATAAGCTTCATTAAATTGTAATTAGGTATGAATTAAGTGATCATTTTTATTAGCACTAATTTTCTTATCAATGTAAAAAATATTTTCATGTTTGAATTAAATTAAATGGTTATGACTTTTATTCCGTAAAAATATAAATGATATAAATATTCTTTTTATCAAGTAATTCAAGACTAATAAATCATACTGCAACAACAATCTTTTAAATGAAACTTAAACAAATAACCGAAAAATAATTATAATTTAAATACGTAATGTAATTTTGAATGACATTCGTTTTATGACATTCATACTAATGTAAATAATTTATATTTCATTAAACATCATAATTACATTTCAATTTAAACATACTTCAATTGTCACGGATTAAATTTGATGCTCGTAAAAAGAGTAAAAAGCAACACAACTCAGGTTATATTTTCATTTTAATCTCTAGAGAAATTATTTTTATAAAAAATATAATAACTTAATTTGATCATGAATAAAATGTATTACAATGAACGCTACATTTTTGATATTCAGAGTATTCCCTTTTTAAATTTATATTTTTGTCTTTGACAGTTTTATAATGTGTCAGTTAATAGAGAAAATTTTGTGTGAAAGGAATGCCTTGAGAAGCCTTTAGGGATTTCACATTGCTGAGGAAATGCATGCAGCATGTCTTTATGGCACTGCACGGCCAAACATTTTTACGTTCTCATACTATGTAATATAGTAAAAAATATCGCTCTCACTAAATTTTCGAATTCGAGATTTTGATGCCAAAATATGTTTTAGGACCTCTTGAACACGTTTTGATATTTTGAGTGATGTCCGTCTGTCAGTGTGCCTGCCTGTCCGTCTGTATGTCTGTGGTCCATTTCTTGTGTACACTATAGCTTCCACAAATATTAATGGAGTTCCACGAAACTTTATATCCAACTTTGTTTTCGAAAATCTGGAGTTAGATTTTTTTTTTTAATTCAAGCGAAAACTTTATGTGAAATATAATTTTTTTTAATGGTAGCATAGGACAAAGTTTGACATAAAAATGCATAAAAGGATTTTTTATAATATAATGTTCATGAGACTTAATAGTTTCAATCACTGTTAGGAAAAATAGCCGCAATACAATTTGTGTGTTTGTGACGTTAATAGCCCCCTCGGGGGGGGGGGGGGAGTTACACCCATGAGGGGTACTTTGTTAAGTATGGTATCAATGAAAGATTTTTTCAAGCCCTTTAAAGTGAAGGGTAACAAGCTATAATTGTAATCATTTGAACCAAAGATACCCATTTTTCAAAAATTTACCGATTCAAAAATACCTATATTTAAAATTAAGAGATTCCCAGTATTCACTAAATGTAATAATCGTACTAATAAATAAAATGTATTGCAACTCTAGTAGGAACTCTAGATTCTGATATTGTGACACATTTCTCCTCAAATTTACATTCTTATCTTTGGCAATTTTATAATGTATCAATTCTTTGAAGGGAGCGAATGAAGTGAGTAAATTTCTTATTTTTTACTTCTAAACGCGATTTGCTGTTGTCTATCTGTCTGACTCCATGGATTTTGCCCGACGGTAACTGCTTGCTCTAAAACTGAACTAACATATTCTTAATTTTCCCATTTTCAATATCGATTTTTATTAAACATTTATAGAAATGCTAATAACATAGTAAAGGCTTTCAGAGCAACCTTACCTCATTCAAAATCTGAAAAAAAATAAGCCTTTATTTCATTCAGACATATCAGTAAATGCCTTACTGCAAAAATATAGTCAAAATAACACTCAAAACTAACCCGACAGTGTTTCATTTAAACATAGAATATAATTTTGATTTACGCTATCAAAGAATGTTTTTCTATTCATATAAATTGAAGTAATTTATTTTCTATTTATACGGTAATAACATTCCAATAGAAACGTTCCCAGTTGAAGCATTTTGTGTTCCTTGTTGAAAGTAACAAAAACACACTTTTACGCAGTCAATAAAAGCTTTGCTCGTATTTAAATAAATGTAACAAAATAATTTATTGGTGGATAACCTGCATTTCAATTTCAGAATTTCTAGACTTTTATATCCATGTATCTCCCATTTATATTTTTCAGTGCATATTGCAATAAACAGAATTCAAGTTAAAATATTTTTCTCATTTTCCATTAAAAAATTAGATGAAGTTATTCTTATATTTATATACCCTTCTGTTTCATAAAAGAACAAATGCTTCTCCAAGTTTTACCTTTTGCTTTTCCCGCTTTATCTCTTAATTACTTTATTTTTTTTACGTTTATATCCTTTGCTTCCGTTACATTCACTTCCATATCATTTAGCTTTACTTCCTTATTAGCTTATTATTTTCCTTCTTCGATCCAGACCGTCCAGCCTACCTGAAAATGTAGGGTATTTATTTAGACCGCCTGGAAGTGCCACCCAATTTAGACCAGAACCCAGTGAGGGCCGCATCCACAGGGACTGTACCCTCCTTCCCCTACAACGGTGGGAATTTGGTCCGAACCGGGAATCGAACTCGGGTCGTACGAATGCAATCCCCCCGCACTAACCACTGGGCTGCTGCAACCCCCTTATTTGCCTATTCCACCACCTAGACCGTTCAGACTATCTTGCGGTGTAAGACAATATACAGATGGCTGGGAAGAAATTAACTCCCCAACCCGAAAGCAGATCAACGGGCCACCCAAACTCCAAGGACAGAGGCAGCCTGCAATTGACAAAAAAACACTTGCTATGTGCTAAAATTTTCTTAACTTTTCTGAAAACTACAAATCCAGTACTATCGCTCCACTCACCTGACATCACATTTAATAAAAATTGAGTTCAGGCTCTTTGAGGCTGCAACTGCCAAGTTGATACTAATAAAACCCGCCAAAACGGGGCATTCTTATAGTTGGTATAACATTTCCCATTCAGATAACAGCATCATTGCACCTGTTTCGATTTTATTGTGATTTTATCAATGTTTGGCACAAATTAAATATATTTATATGCTTCCGAAAGGGACTGTTGCGAAATTCAGCATTTATCCTGTCTATCTGTCTGGGCAAAATTTGTATAACGGTTTCTCTACGAAAGTATTCAATTGATTGAAACAAAATTTGTTGCAAATACGAAACTTTCTTCAAAGACAAAATCAAAGGGGCCAGTTTTTTTTTCTTTTTTAACACTTTCCAACATAGTGGAAAAGTGTTTATGACTTTGTTAATTCCGTCTGTCTGTCCGTTCGCACGATAACTACCGTAAAAATGACTTTATCAAAATGAAATTTCAGTATGTTGTTGAGACGGTCTGTGGAATATATGGGAATGTAAATGAATAATATCACCCAATTAGTTTTTGAACTGAACCCGAGTTTAAAAGGTGAAATACATTGAACCCTATGGGACAGAATTTTTCAAACATTTTTTAAGCGAAGTTAAAATTCCCAAATTGCTTCGAAAATTTTAGGAACACCCTTTATATGAAGAGATCACGTGACCCACTTCAAAATAAAATATGGCATCCATATATTTTTCGTAGTGTAAAAATCGTAATTTTTAAAGTTCTTCTAAATTTATATTTAGTGTTGCATCCGTGGTAAAACCGCTTTGTTTTTGTTTATTTTCTGTACATATATATTCTGCACCAACGCAATTATAATATTTTTAAGTTTAAATAATCGTCAAATTTTGATTATTTCTACAACGAAGCCTAATTTTAATGGATGCAGAATGTAAAAAGTGATTGTAAGATCTGTTGTAAAAGAATTGCTGAATTTTTTGACGCAAAATTATTTAGTTATGGAGTCTGGAATAAAAGTGATATGAATGAAATATTCATTGCTGTTACATAGAGAGCCAGACAATTTACATATCGATGACGTCATTTGAATAAAGTTCATTTTTTTCGATGAAATTTTATGTTTTCAAATATAATATATTACTGTAGTACTGTGATAATTTGAAATATATCAACGCTGAATTTGTCGCATTTTAGAGATGTTTAAATAAAATTGCATCTCTGTTGTGAAATATTTCATAATCAATTCTTTATGCATGATTGAACTTTCTCGTTTACATTTTATTCATATTGTGTACAGTTAACCCCCTCTAGCTTTATACTACGAATATAAGTATGCTTATTTTAAGAGCAGCTAAATCGATTAAAATCAACGAAGGTACACTCTTACATAAATGATAAAGGCTTTAAAATTTTTAATCTTTTTGTTTTCATATCGTCTTAATAAAATAATGCTCTTCTTTTTCATATATCATGTACGAATAATTCAAGTTTAAGCTGCTCTATTCTTCATATACTATATAATTCATAATTTAGCTACAATGTTGTTATTTTACATGTACTATACTCATATATTATATAATGCAAATTTAGGCTTGACAAGTTCTTTCTTTTTCGTGAACTTTGTAATTCAAATCTAAGCTAAACAACATTTTTTTACATATACGATGTAACCCAAATTTCAGATAGACTCTCTTACATACACTATGTAATTCAAATTTAAGATGAATAATGCTTTCCTTTCTTATACAATGTGTAATCCAAATTTAAGATACATAAGTAGTTATAAAAGGCCGGTCCCAGTCCAAAGAGGGGAGGCGCAGCAAGCGCAGCAGGAGGAGAGGCCCTCTTTGGGAGGAGGGTCCTTTTTTGGGAGGATGCCTCTCTTGAGCAACCTCCCCTCTTTGGAGTGTCTTCCCTCTTTTGAGAGGAAGCTCCTCTCAGAGGGTCTTGAGACCCCCAGGAGGGAGGATGAACCCCTCCCCTCTTTTGGAAGTTTGGTGAGGTGGTGCAGCACCGGATGCCTCTTTCCTAGTATTGCGAAAGAGGGCAATTGCGAAGTCTTTCACGGAGGCATGATGACTCATACGGAGTGAGTTTCACTCCGAGTCTTGAGAGGGAATGTCACAATCGCTGACTGACCCTTGACCTGAGGAAGTGGTTTCAAGGGATTTCGCAATCACATAATCTGGAAATGACGTGTCGCGCCTTGGAGCTCCTTAGCACACGTCCTCCCTCTCTGCTGGTCAGCGACAGAGTGAAAGATCTTATCAGCGTGACGTAGTTAAAGCGCCCTCTGGCGAATTTTGATGAAGTGCTGCCATCTATCGGCATTTTTTTCCAAAAGAAATTAATGTTTCACTGGTCAGGAGCTGGATTCGAACTGATTACAAGCCGAGCGTCTTACCGTCGTGCCAAAGCACCCGTGCTTTATAGGAAGTTATCTTCGAAGTGTACCTTATCAGTGGAAGCTAGATTATTTTTCAAAGTTCATTCGAATCGCTCGGTGAATAGCGATGCACTTTATAAAGGGTGCGTTTTAAAACAGAATGCTACGGAGTGAATATAAAATTGCGTATTATAACATTATGATTTTTTTTTAAAACAAATGTATACACAAACTTTAAAAACACGAATGTAATAATTAGCTAAAATTGTATTCAGTGGATTTTTTTTTTTTTAAATAAATCTAACTATCAATACGATTTTTATAATAATAACGAAATAATTTCGAATGTTTAAAAACAAATTGATTACGGATTTCCAATGAACACACAAATTGTGTTCAGTGAATACGATTCGACCATTTTAAGTGTTGTGTATCTAAAAACAAATGTATACACAAACTTTAAAAACATGAATGTAATACATAGCTGAAATTATGTTTTGTGAACAGGATTCGACCATTCTAAGTGTGTGTGTGATTTTTGAAAAA
This sequence comes from Amaurobius ferox, assembly GCA_951213105.1. NCBI lineage: Eukaryota > Metazoa > Arthropoda > Arachnida > Araneae > Amaurobiidae > Amaurobius > Amaurobius ferox. Next base: position 58,084,949 of record OX578145.1, on the reverse strand, counting down.
TAAATCTAAAAGTATATAAAAATAATAATGAAAATTAGAACTCACGGAACGACGTCTTCACTACCCGCTGGACAAACTCCAAATGAGTGATACACTCTCATTACGCTATAAAAAATTAGATCTTATCTACAATGACGTCAGCATTATGAGGTGTTGCCACCTATTTTTTTCTAATAATATATTTTTAATAGTTGGATACTTCAACGGTCTGATTTGCTACACATAATCTGAAACACATCACTTTAATGATATTGTGCATTGAATATGATTTTACCATTCTAAGTGTGTGTGTGTGTGATTTTTTAAAAATAAATCTAACAGCATATACGACTAGTAACGAAATGATTTTTTTCTTTTTATAAAAATAATAATGAAAATTAGAACTCACGGAACGACGTCTTCACTACCCGCTGGACAAACTCCAAATGAGTGATACACTCTCATTACGCTATTAAAAATTAGATCTTATCTATAATGACGTCACCAGTATGGGGTGTTGCCATCTATTTTTTCTAATAATATATTTCTAGTAACTGGATACTTCAACGGTCTGATTTGCTACACGTAATCTGAAACACATCACTTTAATAATATTGTGCATTGAATATGATTTGACCATTTTTTTTAAAGTGGTGGGTGTAATTGAAATATCGAAGTTTATAATTTAACAAGCTAACGAACTTTCACCCCCAAAATTTTAGCATTCAGTTTAAATAAAACCCAATGAATATGATATCACCATTTTCACATCGTAATTTTACTACCATTATAGAACTTAGAAGTGAGTGTACATTATTTTTTTCAGGACACCAATACATTTTAAAATCTATTGAATAGGAATAGACCATTTTGCACATATATGTACCTAGATTTCAACACCCGGTATTAAAACCTGCTAAACATGAAACGAGTAAGTATTGTGTGAGATTTTATCACACTAACTTTCAAACTTTTTAAATTTTTAAAAATGTCCGAAATAGTTGTATTTCATCGGTAGACATAAATTGTATGGAACACATTTTTATGAAAAAAATATCTGTTTCGACAGCTTTTAAAAATAGATTTCTACAGTTGTACACTACGGTTCTAGAATTTTCTAAATACGAATCGACTGTTTGAACTACCAATGATGGTTTTACCGATGCAAATATTTACAGGACAAATATTTCAATGAAACCGAACTTAGTTGAAGCTTCTAAGTTTGAATATTTAGAATCATTTCATATAATTTTTATATTCACATTGAAAATAGTTAACAAAATTGGAACTCACGGAGCGACAACTTACTGTCCACACTCCAAATGAGTGATACACTCTTATTACATTATTAAAAATTAGATCTTATCTATAATGATGTCATTATGTTGCCGTATTGCCACCACACAATTATTCTTTTCAAATTATGCATTTTTTCTTTTTTCTTTTTAATAACTTGCTACTGTCTTATGCTATCCATTTTTTTTTTTTCATATAAGCAGATATTCCATATACCTTCTAAATGTTAAGTTATAATTTTTAAAAAAAAAGCATTAGAGGTGTATTTTATGTCTGAATTCGTCCAAGTGGAAATCCGACGATTGCAAATGCATGATTGCATCCTCACATTTCAATAGACACCACTAAAATGTGTGGATCTTATTTTGAAAAAGCTGCTCTCAGAAAGAATATGTATATGAATACATATTTTCCATAAATATACCCCCTCCCCCCACAATACACACAACATGCAGGCCAAAGACTCACCCAAAATACATTCCAAATCGGCTCTATAGCTTATCGCGCTTATCAGTGTAACAGATAGTGACCCAAAGTTCATGTTCACAAAGCGAGTTAATTGCAATGTTATTGTTTTAAGCAGTTCCCATATTTAAATGAAAAATTTATCAAATTATACAATACATACAAGAGCTGGAAGATCATAGCATTTCAATATTATAGAATACTCACGAATGTTTTTTTTTTTTCCCATTTAAAATTATCAAATTTTAATGCAATTGGACAAAAATTGCACAATACTTAGTGTATGACTATCAAATAAGAGCTAGGTTTTATTGTTACAACAACGTTTAAGATCATTAAACGAGTATATATATATATATTTTTTTTTTAAAGAAGAATAGTATATAACTTACTGTTTTTAAGGATAGGTGATTGTTAACATTGAATTTAAATGAAAGAGTGACCCTCTGAGACAAGTACAGTACATTGCAATAACATTAAAAAATATGAAAGATATGCAATTAACACCTTAAAAGAAACATGTAATGAGTTTTGATATCTTAATACGAGACATTATTGACATGCACATAGAAATGTCACAATTTTGTGGCTGTAGGTGCTCCATAAGACCCCTCTGCTCTTAATAAATGATCCCATTTGAATGTACATATTTAACAACACACAGAAAATGACAGGACCACAACAAAATTTTACACCTATTACAGAATAACTCCCAACTTCGTAGATTTTTAAGAAACTACAGTCGAATTTTCACCGATTCTTAGAGATTGAAACACAGCATTGTGTATGAATCTTCATACTTTAGAGAATGGAACATAAATTAGCATTTATTTTGAATGAATTCAGAATTTTGACATTGATTATAAATTTATGATTTAAACTCTGTAAAGTGTAAATATCTTTTGTCATGAAACTCACACTGTAGACATTTGATATGATTCGAATAAATCTATTTTTAATTTTTTATATTTTATTTTAAAAAGTGAGATTAGTAAACCTGTTACACTTGAATGCATAGATACATAACTCACAACAATATAACATTTCTTAAATGGAACATGCTAAAAAAAAAAAAAATTAGCTAATGAGTATAAATAAGGAATTCAATTTGAAAGATAAAAACCATTTAATGAATCTATTATTAATGAAATACACATTAACCATTATCACTTGTACATTTAAACAAATAAGTTAAAATAATTTCCTTATCGCACTTTCATAGTCCTCTGATTTGAATGACTCGAAAAAATTTCTATCATAGCAGTAAAAGACTTCTTCACCACGCAACAAAACTTTCTTAGCAATGTTATTAATGTCAAGATTTAGAAGTACTTGTTCAGACACTCTGTCAAACATTTGTAATGGAGTGCTGTAAAGACATTCATGGTAACTTAAATCTTCAACTTGACCAACACAGCCAACACATTTGAAAAGTTTTCTTACATGACACATGATGTTGTCATGAATACAAGAGATTAATTGTTCGAATGCAAAATTTTTGTCACAAATAAGTGATGGTAGAAAGGTTATAGTGTTCTTTATTTTTAATATTTGAGCAGGAAGCCACTCTATAAATATACTTTCTCGAAGATGTATACTAATGTTGTTAACACTATTCTGTAAACATGCTATTTGATTTTTATCTAAGGTAATATGACACTGTGTTAGACAAAATTTTGAATCATATAATTGAATTATTTTCTGCAGATGCAATTTTCCGTTGTCATTGAAACAGAACAACTCATTGCGACTGACGAAAGAGGTATCTGCATATAGAATATTGAACGACCACAATTTTTGAGAAAATTCACTCCATGTAGCCGGTGACAGTGTAACACCTTCACGCGTAGGCTGTAATTCATTTCGATCGTTAGAGAGATATTTCCATATATACACTTTTAACTTCCCATGACGAAGTTTCAAATACACATACACATTAGAACCTAAATGCCAACGACGGAGTGCATCTTGCATAAAATCTGAAGAAGTAGATTCAGTCGAAACTGATTCTGCATTGGAAGATAACAGTCCACTATGTGTTAGAGCACAAGAAAGCAGATCATGAGTTGAGTTTTCAACCTCGGTGAGAACTTGTGAATTGACAACGGTAGATGTTTCTGCTGGGGTTTTGGAAGACATAAGATAGGTTTCTAACCAATCCACAGCAAATTTTTGTGAGGGTGAATTAATCACATCTGAGACATTGTCCACAGATTTTGTTTCTTCTAGGGCAGAAACAGTCAACTCCGCACTATTTACACTAGAAATTATTTGCTCGAGTGATGGCATACTTTGAATTTTAGACATTCTTTTTAGATAGTAACATCCAACTACGACATTCACAGTATAAGATTTATTTTTAAAACACTAACATCTTAAAACATTATAATTCTGTCACAGCTATGAGCGAAGCAAACCTATCCACACAACGTCCAAAGTTGAAATGACTTATCAAACAACTTCATAAGTATAATCACGTAACCTAAATCGAGTGTCGTGTGCAAACAGATCACATAAGATATGAAGTGATTAGAACTTATAATTTTTAATGAATCGTACAACATTAGATTGTGGTAAATACAATTGTTATCGACATGAGAAAATTTCTATATTATTTCATTCAGCTTCGAAATCATAGAGTGAAAATATATACCAAACTTACTTAAAGTTCCGAATTTTAAATCACATTAACATTATATACTTAGAAAAATTTTATACATATTTTTATAACTTTAGGTGATATGTATCACGCGGAATATACAAGAATAACTACCAAAAACACGAAAATAACTAACAGTATGAGGCCTTCACAAGTCGGCATCCAAACTAGAAATGAACGATAAACACACTAATTGCAACAATTAGATGAGAGCTTATCAGTTCTTATCTAAGATTCCACATAAAATGACGTCATCACTCCAAAGTTCACAAGATGACGTCATTGGTCCAAGGTTCGCAAGATAGACATTTAGCCTTTTAAAATTAAGAAGTAATTAAAATTTTTTTAATTACTATCGATTTTTAATTACTTCTTAATTTTAAAAGGCTAAATGGCTATCTTGCGAACCTTGGACCAATGACGTCATCTTGTGAACTTTGGAGTGATGACGTCATTTTATGTGGAATCTTAGATAAGATAAGAACTGATAAGCTCTCATCTAATTGTTGCAATTAGTGTGTTTATCGTTCATTTCTAGTTTGGATGCCGACTTGTGAAGGCCTCATACTGTTAGTTATTTTCGTGTTTTTGGTAGTTATTCTTGTATATTCCGCGTGATAGAGATTAAGAAGTGATTAAGAAGTAATTAAAATTTTTTTAATTACTATCGATTTTTAATTACTTCTTAATTTTAAAAGGCTAAATGGCTATCTTGCGAACCTTGGACCAATGACGTCATCTTGTGAACTTTGGAGTGATGACGTCATTTTATGTGGAATCTTAGATAAGATAAGAACTGATAAGCTCTCATCTAATTGTTGCAATTAGTGTGTTTATCGTTCATTTCTAGTTTGGATGCCGACTTGTGAAGGCCTCATACTGTTAGTTATTTTCGTGTTTTTGGTAGTTATTCTTGTATATTCCGCGTGATACATATCACCTAAAGTTATAAAAATATATATAAAATTTTTCTAAGTATATAATGTTAATGTGATTTAAAATTCGGAACTTTAAGTAAGTTTGGTACATATTTTCACTCTATGATTTCGAAGCTGAATGAAATAATATAGAAATTTTCTCATGTAGATAACAATTGTATTTACCACAATCTAATGTTGTACGATTCATTAAAAATTATAAGTTCTAATCACTTCATATCTTATGTGATCTGTTTGCACACGACACTCGATTTAGGTTACGTGATTATACTTATGAAGTTGTTTGATAAGGCATTTCAACTTTGGACGTTGTGTGGATAGGTTTGCTTCGCTCATAGCTGTGACAGAATTATAATGTTTTAAGATGTTAGTGTTTTAAAAATAAATCTTATACTGTGAATGTCGTAGTTGGATGTTACTATCTAAAAAGAATGTCTAAAATTCAAAGTATGCCATCACTCGAGCAAATAATTTCTAGTGTAAATAGTGCGGAGTTGACTGTTTCTGCTCTAGAAGAAACAAAATCTGTGGACAATGTCTCAGATGTGATTAATTCACCCTCACAAAAATTTGCTGTGGATTGGTTAGAAACCTATCTTATGTCTTCCAAAACCCCAGCAGAAACATCTACCGTTGTCAATTCACAAGTTCTCACCGAGGTTGAAAACTCAACTCATGATCTGCTTTCTTGTGCTCTAACACATAGTGGACTGCTATCTTCCAATGCAGAATCAGTTTCGACTGAATCTACTTCTTCAGATTTTATGCAAGATGCACTCCGTCGTTGGCATTTAGGTTCTAATGTGTATGTGTATTTGAAACTTCGTCATGGGAAGTTAAAAGTGTATATATGGAAATATCTCTCTAACGATCGAAATGAATTACAGACTACGCGTGAAGGTGTTACACTGTCACCGGCTACATGGAGTGAATTTTCTCAAAAATTGTGGTCGTTCAATATTCTATATGCAGATACCTCTTTCGTCAGTCGCAATGAGTTGTTCTGTTGACAACGGAAAATTGCATCTGCAGAAAATAATTCAATTATATGATTCAAAATTTTGTCTAACACAGTGTCATATTACCTTAGATAAAAATCAAATAGCATGTTTACAGAATAGTGTTAACAACATTAGTATACATCTTCGAGAAAGTATATTTATAGAGTGGCTTCCTGCTCAAATATTAAAAATAAAGAACACTATAACCTTTCTACCATCACTTATTTGTGACAAAAATTTTGCATTCGAACAATTAATCTCTTGTATTCATGACAACATCATGTGTCATGTAAGAAAACTTTTCAAATGTGTTGGCTGTGTTGGTCAAGTTGAAGATTTAAGTTACCATGAATGTCTTTACAGCACTCCATTACAAATGTTTGACAGAGTGTTTGAACAAGTACTTCTAAATCTTGACATTAATAACATTGCTAAGAAAGTTTTGTTGCGTGGTGAAGAAGTCTTTTACTGCTATGATAGAAATTTTTTCGAGTCATTCAAATCAGAGGACTATGAAAGTGCGATAAGGAAATTATTTTAACTTATTTGTTTAAATGTACAAGTGATAATGGTTAATGTGTATTTCATTAATAATAGATTCATTAAATGGTTTTTATCTTTCAAATTGAATTCCTTATTTATACTCATTAGCTAATTTTTTTTTTTTTTTAGCATGTTCCATTTAAGAAATGTTATATTGTTGTGAGTTATGTATCTATGCATTCAAGTGTAACAGGTTTACTAATCTCACTTTTTAAAATAAAATATAAAAAATTAAAAATAGATTTATTCGAATCATATCAAATGTCTACAGTGTGAGTTTCATGACAAAAGATATTTACACTTTACAGAGTTTAAATCATAAATTTATAATCAATGTCAAAATTCTGAATTCATTCTAAATAAATGCTAATTTATGTTCCATTCTCTAAAGTATGAAGATTCATAAACAATGCTGTGTTTCAATCTCTAAGAATCGGTGAAAATTCGACTGTAGTTTCTTAAAAATCTACGAAGTTGGGAGTTATTCTGTAATAGGTGTAAAATTTTGTTGTGGTCCTGTCATTTTCTGTGTGTTGTTAAATATGTACATTCAAATGGGATCATTTATTAAGAGCAGAGGGGTCTTATGGAGCACCTACAGCCACAAAATTGTGACATTTCTATGTGCATGTCAATAATGTCTCGTATTAAGATATCAAAACTCATTACATGTTTCTTTTAAGGTGTTAATTGCATATCTTTCATATTTTTTAATGTTATTGCAATGTACTGTACTTGTCTCAGAGGGTCACTCTTTCATTTAAATTCAATGTTAACAATCACCTATCCTTAAAAACAGTAAGTTATATACTATTCTTCTTTAAAAAATATATATATATATATATACTCGTTTAATGATCTTAAACGTTGTTGTAACAATAAAACCTAGCTCTTATTTGATAGTCATACACTAAGTATTGTGCAATTTTTGTCCAATTGCATTAAAATTTGATAATTTTAAATGGGGAAAAAAAAAAAACATTCGTGAGTATTCTATAATATTGAAATGCTATGATCTTCCAGCTCTTGTATGTATTGTATAATTTGATAAATTTTTCATTTAAATATGGGAACTGCTTAAAACAATAACATTGCAATTAACTCGCTTTGTGAACATGAACTTTGGGTCACTATCTGTTACACTGATAAGCGCGATAAGCTATAGAGCCGATTTGGAATGTATTTTGGGTGAGTCTTTGGCCTGCATGTTGTGTGTATTGTGGGGGGAGGGGGTATATTTATGGAAAATATGTATTCATATACATATTCTTTCTGAGAGCAGCTTTTTCAAAATAAGATCCACACATTTTAGTGGTGTCTATTGAAATGTGAGGATGCAATCATAAATTTGCAATTGTCGGATTTCCACTTGGACGAATTCAGACATAAAATACACCTCTAATGCTTTTTTTTTTTAAATTATAACTTAACATTTAGAAGGTATATGGAATATCTGCTCATATGAAAAAAAAAAAAAATGGATAGCATAAGACAGTAGCAAGTTATTAAAAAGAAAAAAGAAAAAATGCATAATTTGGAAAGAATAATTGTGTGGTGGCAATACGGCAACATAATGACATCATTATAGATAAGATCTAATTTTTAATAATGTAATAAGAGTGTATCACTCATTTGGAGTGTGGACAGTAAGTTGTCGCTCCGTGAGTTCCAATTTTGTTAACTATTTTCAATGTGAATATAAAAATTATATGAAATGATTCTAAATATTCAAACTTAGAAGCTTCAACTAAGTTCGGTTTCATTGAAATATTTGTCCTGTAAATATTTGCATCGGTAAAACCATCATTGGTAGTTCAAACAGTCGATTCGTATTTAGAAAATTCTAGAACCGTAGTGTACAACTGTAAAAATCTATTTTTAAAAGCTGTCGAAACAGATATTTTTTTCATAAAAATGTGTTCCATACAATTTATGTCTACCGATGAAATACAACTATTTCGGACATTTTTAAAAATTTAAAAAGTTTGAAAGTTAGTGTGATAAAATCTCACACAATACTTACTCGTTTCATGTTTAGCAGGTTTTAATACCGGGTGTTGAAATCTAGGTACATATATGTGCAAAATGGTCTATTCCTATTCAATAGATTTTAAAATGTATTGGTGTCCTGAAAAAAATAATGTACACTCACTTCTAAGTTCTATAATGGTAGTAAAATTACGATGTGAAAATGGTGATATCATATTCATTGGGTTTTATTTAAACTGAATGCTAAAATTTTGGGGGTGAAAGTTCGTTAGCTTGTTAAATTCTAAACTTCGATATTTCAATTACACCCACCACTTTAAAAAAAATGGTCAAATCATATTCAATGCACAATATTATTAAAGTGATGTGTTTCAGATTACGTGTAGCAAATCAGACCGTTGAAGTATCCAGTTACTAGAAATATATTATTAGAAAAAATAGATGGCAACACCCCATACTGGTGACGTCATTATAGATAAGATCTAATTTTTAATAGCGTAATGAGAGTGTATCACTCATTTGGAGTTTGTCCAGCGGGTAGTGAAGACGTCGTTCCGTGAGTTCTAATTTTCATTATTATTTTTATAAAAAGAAAAAAATCATTTCGTTACTAGTCGTATATGCTGTTATATTTATTTTTAAAAAATCACACAGACACACACTTAGAATGGTCAAATCATATTCAATGCACAATATCATTAAAGTGATGTGTTTCAGATTATGTGTAGCAAATCAGACCGTTGAAGTATCCAACTATTAAAAATATATTATTAGAAAAAAATAGGTGGCAACACCTCATAATGCTGACGTCATTGTAGATAAGATCTAATTTTTAATAGCGTAATGAGAGTGTATCACTCATTTGGAGTTTGTCCAGCGGGTAGTGAAGACGTCGTTCCGTGAGTTCTAATGTTCATTATTATTTTTATATACTTTTAGATTTATTTTTCAAAAATCACACACACACTTAGAATGGTCGAATCCTGTTCACAAAACATAATTTCAGCTATGTATTACATTCATGTTTTTAAAGTTTGTGTATACATTTGTTTTTAGATACACAACACTTAAAATGGTCGAATCGTATTCACTGAACACAATTTGTGTGTTCATTGGAAATCCGTAATCAATTTGTTTTTAAACATTCGAAATTATTTCGTTATTATTATAAAAATCGTATTGATAGTTAGATTTATTTAAAAAAAAAAAAAATCCACTGAATACAATTTTAGCTAATTATTACATTCGTGTTTTTAAAGTTTGTGTATACATTTGTTTTAAAAAAAAAATCATAATGTTATAATACGCAATTTTATATTCACTCCGTAGCATTCTGTTTTAAAACGCACCCTTTATAAAGTGCATCGCTATTCACCGAGCGATTCGAATGAACTTTGAAAAATAATCTAGCTTCCACTGATAAGGTACTCCGTGAAAGACTTCGCAATTGCCCTCTTTCGCAATACTAGGAAAGAGGCATCCGGTGCTGCACCACCTCACCAAACTTCCAAAAGAGGGGAGGGGGGCATCCTCCCTCCTGGGGGTCTCAAGACCCTCTGAGAGGAGCTTCCTCTCAAAAGAGGGAAGACACTCCAAAGAGGGGAGGTGGCTCAAGAGAGGCATCCTCCCAAAGAGGGACCCTCCTCCCAAAGAGGGCCTCTCCTCCTGCTGCGCCTCCCCTCTTTGGACTGGGACCGGCCTTTTATAACTACTTACATAGTACTTTCCTTTGTTGTTAACTGTGTAATCCAAACTTAATATAAATAATTATTTCTATTCTTATATACTGTGTAATCCAAATTTAAGATAAATCATGATTATTTTTTATATACTGTGCAATCCAAATTTAAGATAAATAATGCTTTCCTTTCTTATAAACTGTGTAATCCAAATTTCAGGTAAAATATGCTTTCCTTTCTTATATGCTGTGTAATTCAAATTTCAGATAAATAATGCTTTCTTTTGTTGTTAACTGTGTAATCCAAACTTAAGATAAATATTTATTTCTATTCTTATATACTGTGTAATCCAAATTTAAGATAAAACAAATTTTTTATATACTGTGTAATCCAAATTTAAGATAAATAATGCTTTTCTTTCTTATATACTGTGTAATTCAAATTTCAGATAAATAATGCTTTCCTTTTTCATATATTCTGTGCAATCTAAATTTAAGATAAACAGTGCTTTCAATTATTATATACTGTGTAATCCAAATTTGAGATAAATAATGATTTCCTTTTTTATATACTGTGTAATATAATTTAAGATAAATAATGCTTTCCTTCCTTATATACTGTGTAATCCAAATTTAAGATACATAATGCTTTCCTTTGTTATATACTATGTAATCCAAATTTAAGATAAATAATGCTTTTCTTTCTCATATACTATATAAAGCAAATATAAGCTGGATAACGCTTTTCTTTTGCATATGCTATGTAATACAAATTTAAGCTACTATATTTCAAATAAAACTTTAGAATAACTTTACGAAATTTTGATATGGTCAATGAAAGTAGCTGCTGCTTAGGAAAATACAAACTGTTTGTACTTCCTTGATAAAAACAGGCATAAACCTCCAGCTAAAATTTTCAATTCCGCTTTTCACGCGAAAATGTTCTATTTTATTACGCCCGGAGCTGAATTGTATTTTTATATATTCAAAATGTCCATTATTTATGAGTTTTAAAATATCTATGCATTTTCATTTCTTTTCTTCACTTAAGCGTTGTAAAAAATGTAAATCGCCTTTATAAAATTTCTACAGCGTGGTAACAGCATTAATGTAAGTATTTAAATTCATTTTAAAAGATTGAGATTTTAAAGTCAGTAATATAAATAATTTCAATTTCAATAATTTAATAAAGTATTATGAAAAAATACTTGCGTTAAACAAACATATCACGACGAATAATTTTAAAATATTAATGTTTTTTGTATTACTTTCTGTATTAATTGTGTCACGGCAATAAAAATGCATGAGATTAGAATCCGAAAACTATGAAAGGCTTAGTTTGGGCTAGTTAATACTGATAAGAAAAAAGCCATTGCAACTTTTTCTATGTTTCTCGTCTATATCGGAAAATCCAAGCTCTGTAAAGTTACAAAATTTGGAAATTCGGTAAACAGAAATCAAGGTGTTGTTGTTGATGTTGAAACCCAGACCGTCCGACCTACCAGAAAGGTGTAAGGTAACTGTTTGGACGGTCGGGAAGTGCCACCCAATTTAGACCGAAACCCAGTGGGGGAGGCATCCACAGGGACCGTACCCTCCTTCCCCTACCACCAACCTCTCGGAAGGACTTTCGGACCCACATGTTTAACGTGATCGTACTCCGCATGAACACGGCGGCAGTTTTGACAGTGGCTGGAATCGAACCCGGGCCAACCGAGTGCAACTCCAGCGCGCTAACCAATGGGCTACCGCGCCCCTAGAAATCAAGGTGTGACAGAACTCTTTTTACTTTCCCTACATGTATAGTATATTATATAGGGAAAATGTTGTGACGGGGTCGAAATTTTGAATTTTAGTTTCCGACGGAAGATCACGTTCCAAGCATCCCTGAACTCGAATCGAATGTTTTTAAGTCTATATGTAGGGGTGTATTTTCCCGTGAATCTGTGGAGACGATGTCTCAGGACCGAAGGGGGGTTTGGAATGAAATAGGGTGCAACAATTACAATCCATGAATACTGGAAGACTATTGCGCGTCTAAATGCTTGGAAGGAACAAAATTTTTAAATGAAATTTTAAAAAAAAATCTTCAGAAAATCACAACTTTCAATAATGTTACGTAAATAATTATTTACGTAAATTTTCATTAGAAAAATATTGACACAAACTTTAGAACGCTAGCACGAACAGTTCTCTAGAAATTGAGCATTTTTCAAATAAAATTATCAAAAATCCCATAAAATTAAAAAAATATATTTAATAATGTGAAAAGTGTTTACTTTTATATGTTATTTAATCGTATAGACATTAGGGCAATAAATTTGCTAACATCACTATCGTTCCATTCACCAGAGAAGATAATTTGGGTAATAGTTCTGTATGTTGTCAACAAACAATTCGTCCACAGTCATTTACACGTATAAGAAATTATCTTCTCTTCGCTTGTCTGTAATTCTTGGCGATCAATCTGGCGAACTTCATGTCTAATTTATCTAAATATCTCCAAGGCTCCAAACTGACGAAAATATTGCCGAAGTAGCAAAAATGACTCTAAGTTAACAAAAACGAAGCCAAATTAATGAATTAATTATTAAAATATTTTAATATATGTACTATATTGCCTATTGTTAATGCTCTCAATATCGATAATTGTCAATTTAGAGTTAGAAATATAATTTAATCAAGTACTTCGATTTGTTGTCTTAGCATAATGCACACTTCAACGTTTAAAACATGATGCCATGGATCTAATATTGTTCATCATTGTTTTACTGTAAAAGAAATAAATTCATTGCAGTATATAAGGAAAGTCAAGTGGTGCCCACATCATATTTTCTTTATCCGAATTAGTGCCACGTTAAAGTAAGTCTAAGTTTAGCTGATTTTCATACAAATGGGTGCCCTAGTGATCGAAATTATTATCACAGAGTTCCCATGTTTACATCATAGAAAATACCAAGACAAGTTATTTTTATCAATACTTCAGACGAATCCGCAGAATAATGTGTTAAATATTTATTTATTTACTTTTAAATACATCTAAAAATTCATACTTTATGTTATCTGATTGTTGTATTCTTTTTGCTGTATCCGAAAAAGAAACTAAAGCACAATTCTATAGTTTGACAAAAATATGGGTGTATATAATAAAATTTTAATAAAATAAGAAAGATCAATCATGCATAAAGCATTATGAAACACTTTCCAACTGAGATGTAATTTTATTTCAACATCTCTAATGTGTGATATATTCAGAGCTGGTATATTTTAAATTGTCAGAGTACTACAATAACTTATTATATTTGAAAACTTCATCTAAAAAAATGAACTTTATTCAAATGACGTCATATAAATATAAATCGTCTGGGTAAAAACAATGGATATTTGATTCGTATCACTTATATTCCAATTCCAGACTCCAGAGCTAAATAATTTTACGTGAAAAGCATTCAACAATTCTTATACAACTCATCTTACAATAACTTGTTTGCATTCTACATCCATTAAAATTAAGCTTCGTTGTAGAAATAATCAAAGTTTGATGATCATTCAAACTCGAAAATATTGTAATTGCGTTGGCACAGAATATAAATGCACAGAAAATGCACAAAATAAAGTGCTTTTAGGACGGATGTCACACTAAAGATAAATTTAAAAGAATTTTTAATATCACGATTTTTACACTGGGGATAAAATGGATTCCTTATTTTATTTTACAGTGAGTCACATGATCTCTTCATATAATATAGGTGTAATTATTATTTCAATTTTTATTTAAAAAATTACTTAACATATTTTAATCAGATTTTTTGTACATATATTATGGGATAATTTAAATATTTCCTAAAATTTTCGAAACAATTTGAAAATTTTATCACCGCTTAAAAATATTTGAAGAATTAGGTCCCATAGGGTTCAATGTATTTCATTTTTCAACCCGGGTTCAATCCAGGACCAATTGGGTGATTTTATTCATTTACATTCCCATATGACCCACAGACCGTCTCAACCACATACTAAAATTTAATTTTGATAAAGTCAGTTTATCATGCAAACGGACAAATAGACAGGCAGGATGAATGAACAAAGTTATAAACACTTTTCAACTGTGTTGGAAAGTGTTAAAAATTTAATTATTACATTTTCTAATTTTCTGTGAATTTTCAGACAAAGCCATTCACATTGAGATTTTCGATTCCGCTTCTGAGGGAACTTCATTCTTTGGTTCGCCAGTTGCTATGCATAGGGTGTTGCAACTGACGTTACAACTTGTCCGTTGATGTGAAAAGTAGTGACACGTTTTAGTAAAAGCGTCGTTCGATCCTCTGTACTCGTGGTATGCCTGGTCCGTCAAAGTCGGTCCTCCGTGTCTGGATGGCATCCCGTAACCAGTGCTCCCAACACCGTGGGACGGTATAGTCCGAACGATCCACGTGACGGGCTATCCGGCGCGCTGACCACCCTGCGGTTTTCAGCCCTATGATCAGGCCTCTCTCGAAGTCCGGCAGTTGCGTATATCGATGTTACTGGCGTCTATCCACCATTTTTTCACACCGTACTCGTGCTTGCGTCTGCCGAAGCTTCTCGTATTGATGGGCGGTCAACTACACGCCAGTTTATAGCCTCTGGCTCATGCTTGCAGCGTCACTCACGGATGTACGGTCATGCGCAACCACACCAGACTTGGATCATTGGCATACCAGCCCGCCCTCTAGCTATTTACATCATTTCGCGTTGTATCATGTTTTCTTCTTGGTGCGCAACTTTCATTGTCCGTGAGTGTATATATACAATTTAATCACTCAGAAATATAATTTATCTATAAAATTTTGCTTTTCACTGCTCTTACCTTAAATTCATTTTTCTTTTGCAGTTTTATAACTTGTCAATAAATTTGATGACTTTATGTATCAAAAAAATCGCATATAACTCTCTAGGTATTTGCGATGCTGATCATAAAATTTGAATTTTTATTGCTGTATGTATATATAATACCTTACGGCCAGAATATTATATAAGTTTTCACAATTTCAAAATGATAGGGTAATTTAATTATTCCTACATTCAGGGAGAGAAAATTCTGTTAGGTTTTTATTTCGTAAAATTGCTTCAAAGATAAACGTGATATATAAGAGATAATATATATGTATTCATCAACAAAGACATAAGGACAAGGACAATTATGGAGTATGAGTCACCACTCGACTATCTCAATCATTCATAACTTTACGTCAATTTACATTAAAATTGCGTTAGAGTAACAAACTGTTATACTGGCACCCCATTATTTTCTCTATACACAAACATAAATGTTTCTTTATATATGTCATAATGCATTTCTTGAAGTTTTATAGTACAAATTAATGTTCATATAAGATGAATAATTATTTTAAATTATATTGAATTGGCGAATTTACAATGTCCCCTTCTCCCTTTATCGATTTACTGCATTTTTAAATGTTAAGTACATTTTAAATATCTCAAAAACGGTTTATTAACAAAGACACTCCGAGGCGTTCTGGATGTTATTTTGGCCTTGCACAAAATGATACTCTGGGACACCAGTTGAGTTACTTTACATTTATCTAAGGAAACTATAAACTAGTCATATACTATTTATATAAAGATTGGTCTATCTGTTTCTACAAAACCAATATTCAGAATTAAGCACTTTAACAACCAACATTAACAGATATTTTAATTTTTCATCTTAGCGTTAATGTCTCTAAATATTTACATATATTTTTCCAAATGTTAACACAAATATTTTCTTTCACATGCTGATCGATTTAACAAAGTCGAAATAAATTCGAAAAACAGTTTTTAAGGCTTCACTTTATCAAAAAAATTCGAAAATACTAATTCAAAAGCAATTCAAATTAATCTTAATTATTATTATATATCGTTGAGGAAGCACACCCGATGGCATATACTGTTTGAATAGAGTTCTAAAAAATTCTAAGCCCGGAAAAAATCATAAAAATTGTGGAAAAGTTAAACAAAGACTGGATTATCTGGATCAAATAAGACCTTTCAAATCGATTCCAAGATCCATTGTTTTTCATTCCAACTGATCCCTTAGCTGATGTTTTCCTTCTTCATTTTGCATTCCATGGGTTTTGTTTGTTAAAGTATATTCTGAATTTAGCAAGATATAATTATTCAAAACCAATTGCTGTAAAGGCGGGGCTGCTTCATTTTAATTATTCCTTTAAATTATTTCATATTGTATAGGAACTTTGCCTTGGGAGCAATATAAACGTCTATGTTCTTACAATGCATTTTATGAAGAAACTAGCAGATGTACCCGGTGTTTCAATATATGTGCAAATATTTAAAGCATTCCAAATCATGTTTCAGATTAAAAGTTGCCGTTATCCCATAAAAGAAACAAATGAGTAATTTAAAAAAAAAATTATCTTTGCATTAACAAATCTAAAGATCCCATTCTGATTTCTTTTGTAAACACATTTGCTAAAAGACAAACTTTTTGTCATCATATGTCAAATTGATCATATGCCAAACCACTGCAATGTCTAATTAATCACAAGCGGAGATATATGAAGTTTGAAAGTATTTTTCCAAACATGAAGCTTGAAAGTTCAAAATAATTTAAACTGATTTGATCTGAAAACACATAATTAAATTCATAATAATATTTATTTATGGAACTATTTATCTAATATTTTCATTACCATTCAGCTGAAGAAAATTAAATAAAATTGCCTTATATAACACATTTGAAATATTTCATTATAAATGAAGATGTATGAATGTGCAATCTGTGTGGGCAATTTAAACGTCGTACGACCATTAAATTTGAAACACACAGGTACTCTAGGACCTGAACAGGTGCACCTTGGCATTTGTTTTAATTTAGAATTAGTTTTTTAGTTATTAACACTTTTCAACATAGTTGTAATGTGTTTATGACTTTGTTCGTTCTGTCTTCTTCTTCTTCGAGCCAGATCGTCCGACCTACCAGATAGTCTCTATTGGTCTACCAGATAATCTCTATGGTATCTATTTGGACGGCCGGGAACAGCCATCCAATTTAGACCGGAACCCAGCGGGGAAGGCATCCACAGGGACGGTACCTGTCCTAAGGTAACCACCTCCTTTAGGACACGCCCTGTTAGAGCGCTAAGAAGAAAAAGGCCGTATGTAATATAAAACATTAATTTATTTACACTATATAAATATTTACTTAATATTGATTCAAAATATTTAAAAGATCACTTCCCATATTCAGAATGGAAAGTATACCAAATTAAGATAAACAAAACGAAAATGTATATAGTCTCACAGACTAAAATTGAAAAAGATGGTAATTAAAAATTAAGCTTAAAACATCCCTATGAAATATTTAAATATCCTTAATCCGGAGAGAGAAGTCGAACAAATACAAAATAGGCAAAAAGTCCCAGTTGGGTAACTCACCAACATCACTGGCCGAGTTGCGGTCATTCATCCTTCATGGATCCAATCCAACGCACTTAAAAACAAGAAAGATCAATCATGCTTAAAGCATTGATTATGAAACACTTTCCAACTTCAATGCAATTATATTTAAAAAAGTCGGAAATGCAATACATTCCTCAGCAATATTTTAAAACTTATCACAATACTACATTGATTTATTATATTTGAAAACTTAAACCTTCATTGAAAAAAGTGAAATTCATTCAAATGACGGCATTGAAATATAAATTGCCTGGTTTAAATATCTCTAAAATGCAATACATTCCACAGTAATATTTTTAAAACTATCATAATACTACGATAATTTATTATATTTGAAAACTTCATCGAAAACAACTGAAATAAATTCAAATGACGTCATAGAAAAAATAACACGCCTGGATCTCTCTATAAAAGCAGGATTTCATTCATAAATTTCTCCCACTCATTTAATTCATCACAATACTATAATAATTTATTTTATTTAAAAATTAAGACCATGGAGCTACAATTCATAAACTCTATGCTTAAAACTTCATCGAAAAATATCGTCCTTCTGTTTATAAAATCAATTAATATTTCATTCATATCAGCCATGCAGACTCCATGGACTGAATTATTTTGTGTTAAAGAAATACAGTAATTCTAATACAACTCATTCTACATATTTTGCTGTTTACATTTTACATAGGTGAAAAATAGGCTTAGTTGTAGAAATAATCAAATTTGAATGAGAATTTAAACTGAAATATATTGTCATTGTGTTGTTTTAGTATGTAGATGCACAGAATTTAAGCAAAAATAAAGTAGTTTTAGGACGGATACAACACTCAATATGAATTAAAAAGAACTTTAAAAAATCACGATTTTGAAACAAAATGGATGTCATATATCATTTTGAAGTGGATCATGTGATCGTGTCATATCATGGTCACGTGATCGTTTCATATAAGATGTGTAATTATTATTTTAATTTTTATTTAAAAAACTACTAAATATATATTTCGCTGAGTTTTCTTTTATATATTTTATGGAACAATTTGACTATTACCTAAAATTTTCGAAGCAATTTGTGAATTTTAAATCCGCTTAAAAAATGTTTGAGAAATTAGGTCCCATAGGGCTCAATGTATTTCATTTTTTCAACCCGGGTTCAACCCAAAACTAATTGGGTGATATTATTCATTTATATTCCCATAGGTCCTACAGACCGTCTGAACAACATACTAAAATTTCATTTTGATTAAGTCATTTTTACGGCAGTTATCGTGCTAACGGACAGACAGACAGACAGACAGACAGAATGAACAAAGTCATAAACACTTTTCAACTTTGTTGCAAAGTGTTAAAAAGGGCTCTTTTCGCCCTCAAGTCCTAGTTCATTCTCCTCGTTCCTTTTTCAAAATTCTGAAAACTATCTCTCTCCAAGATTTTAAAACACGCCCCTGAGGCGCATACAACTACCTCATTGGATTCAGGGTCTTAATCCCTTGACCCCAAAGCATCGCCATTGGCTTTAGACCTCCAGAAACAAAAAACCACTTCTCAAGCCCCTGCGAAACTGATATGCTTTCGGGCACTAATTCAAATAGCCCGCCAGACCTATGATCCGTCCGAAAACGGACAAACGTTAAATCTTTCTGTAAAAATACGATATTTAAAGAACACTAACCGGCATCCTGTCTTCTATTTATTCGGAGAGCAGCTGGCCCAACGAAAAGGATGACCCCCAAAATAAATACGTAAAACTCTAGATTGCTTCCCCGAAAAATATTGGATCATGGGTTTACCATGCGACAGTACCCTCCTTCCCTTACCACCAACCTCTGGGAAGGACTTACGGACCCACATGTTTAACGCGATCGTACTCCGCGTGAACACGGCGCCCGATTTGGCAGTGACGGGAATCGAACCCGTGCCAGCAGAAATTCCCGCGCGCTAACCACGGGGCAGTCGGGATCCTGTTCATTTTGTCTATATGTCTGTTTGTTCGTCTGTTCGCACGATAACTGCCGTAAAAATAACCTTATCGAAATGAAATTTTAGTATGTTTTTGAGACGATATGGGAATTACCATATGATACATATGGGAATGTAAAAGAATAATGCACCCTATTAATTTTGTATTTAACCCGGGTTGAAAAAATGAAATACACTGAACCCTATGGGATCTAATTTTTAAAACATTTTTAAAGCGGACTTTAAATTCACATATTGCTTTGAAAATTTTAGAAAATATTCAAATTGTCACGCAAAATGTGTAAAAAGAATTTCATCAAAATTACACCCATAAAAAATAATAAAAATAAAAATTACACCCATATTATATGAAGAGATCAAGGGATTCATTGAAAAATAAAGTATGGTATCCATTTTTTTTCGCTTAGTGAAAATCGTGATTTTTAAGGAACGTTTATATTTATATTTAGTATTGCATCCGTACTAAAACCACTTTTTTTCATATTATCTGTGCATCTAAATTCTGTGCCTACGCAATTACAATATATTTTATTTTAAGTGAGCACTTGACTTTGATTATTTCTACAATGAAGCCTAATTTTAAAGTAAGCAGTATGTAAACAAATCAAAACATTGTAAGATGAGCTGTATAAGAATTACTGAATTTTTTTTAAAGAAAAATTATTTATTTCTGGAGTCTGGAATATAAGTTATGTGAATGAAATGTTCATTGATTTTACATAAAGAAGACGATTTTATAGCATTTCGTACTTTGAGGAAGTTTTAGGTTTGCAAATAAAATAAATTATTGTACTTTGATTATTTAAAAAATATCACCGCTGTAAGTGTCGCATTTCAGAGCCGTTTAAATAAAATTGCATTTCAGTTGGAAAGATTTTCATAATTAATGTTTTATGCATGATTAATCTTTCTTATTTGATGTTTAACCCAGATTTAGAGCGGTATTTAGACAAATCTATTCAATCATTGATTTCATGGGCATGCAATACCTAATTTTTGAACTAGATATGGTTTTAATAGATGGAGTAGTTTCGGCGATAACTTGGTGAAAAATGTACATGCGCATAAAAAATGTACATCGGCACGTTACGAATTTTTTTACTTTTATTGTAATCTTTCCGTTGCTTTTTCCCTCATAGTATAATACCCTAAATTTTTACTGATTTAGTTTCAAACAGTTCTTAATATTTGGAAAAAACTGTTATACACTCCGGAACAGACAGATAGATGGAAGGGATTCTCATTTTTCCGTAATCAGCCCCATCAAAACATCACATCCTTTAGGCCAACATATGCACATAGCTTGGCTTTAAGTTAGAACTGACGGATCAAACTGCCACTGATCGAACTGGGGGGTCATCATCTTCAGCTGCAGAGTCCACATCGACTAAAAGAGCTTGCAATTTCGTCTCAGTAGCTCTAACGGTAGAGCGTCGGCTGGCCCGTTCGGTGATCCAGAGTTCGATTCTCTGTCGGGGCAGCAAGTCTATTTGCACAGTCTGTCATGGAATCTTGTGAGTGAAGTGCACAACGCATTGAAACCTCTGGACTGAAGGTTCATCTAGAAGTCCGCGTCAAATACATTACCTTTAACGTTAAAACGTTTGGCCAACAGAACTGTGGGAACTGCTACAGTCTAATAGTTTAAAAGATTTACCGACAAGCAGCTCCAAACACATAAATTTCGATTTTCAAGTCTGGACTGTTCGGGTAATTCGGAAGTCCAAACTACACGTGTAAGTCACCTTAGAAAGCAATGCCATAAAAAAATGTCTTCGTCTACATTCGTTAAAACTTAACTTCCCTCTTAAACGCCAGATCTTTGTAAGGGACGGCAAATTTACATATATTTTGAATTCTCCAATCAGCAAATAAGGATTGTAAATTATCCTTTACAATCCTTATATGATGATTTTAAATTATTCTTTACAATCCTTATATGCTGATTTTAAATTATTCTTCACAATCCCTATATGCTGATAATCAAGATTGGTATCACGTTTGCATACAATAGATAAAATTAAGGACAAAACGTTTTAATAAACGAAAGGCCTTTTATTTAACACATCCTAAAAGACGTACAAAATATGTATTAAAAACTGCCAGAGTGCTTTCGGACGTATATACGCCCTTCACCACAGATGAAGGGCGTATGTACGTCCAAAAGCGGTCTGGCAGATTTTAATATATATTTTGTACGTCTTTTAGGATGTATTAAATAAAAGACCTTTCGTTTTTTTAAAACGTTTTGTCCTTAATTTTAACTTATATACTGATTTTAAATTATTCTTTACAATCCTTATTTGCTGATTTCAAATTATCCCTTACAATATTTGTTTGCTGATTATAAATTATCATTTGCAACTTTTATTACAATACTGATTTGTCCAACGGTATGTAAATTACGATTTACAATTATTACCATCGAAATAAAAATACAAATATTTTCTTCAGTTAATTCTTTAAAATATTCATTTCAATAACAAAATGTTTATAGACGCAAGAAAAAATGGAGAGATTTTAGCCAGTAACTTATTACTGCCTTGCAGAGTATATTTCACATACAAATCCCCGAGATTCAAAAGTAATAAAGGTAAACTATACTGCAGTATGAAATGGCGAAGACAAAGAAAAAATGAATCTATCTCTCCTGATTCTTTGATCCAATAATCTTCTATTTGTTTACAATTTTGACAACTTCTTTCTTTCAGGAGCTATAAATTTATTTTGAACTTTTAGCAATATCTTTCGGAAAATACGGGTGAATGAACATAAAAGAAAAGCTGGATGAGTTTAAACTTCAGTAACTAAAATGTTACTTTCTCATACTACTGTATAACAAAAGTATTATTTCTGTATGCATTTTTAGTAAAAAATTTTTTTTTAAAGAAATTCAATTTTAAAAGATTTTTTTTTTAAATCGGTATCATGTGTCCAAATAATTACAATTATAGCGTGTTATCGTCCACTTTAAAGGACTTGAAAAATATTTCGATTAATACCGTACTTGACAAAGTATCCCTCAGGGGGCGGGTAACTTGTTCCTCGAAGGGTCTAATGACGTCATGAATAAAAAAATTATATCGCGACTGTTTTCACAGCAATGATTAAAACTACAAAGTATCATAATCATTGATCCACGAAAAACCATTTTATGCATAACTTTGTCAAATTTTTTCCTCGGTATTTAAAAAAAATATATAATTTTTAAAGTTTTACTCGAATTTAAAAATATTCTATCTAGTTCTAATTTTTTTTATAACAAAGTCGGATATAAAGTATAAAATCCATTAATATTGTTAGCGGCTGTCGTGTACGCAACAAATCGACCACAGACAGACGGACATCACTCCAAAAATAGTCAAAACGTGTTCAAGAAGGCTTAAAACATATACTCGCATCAAAATCTCTGAATCGAATATTTTCATGAAAACAATACTTTATCAATACTACGTATCAGAAAGTAAAAATAATAACGATATCGACCGGTTTCGGGGGACAAAAACATCTTCCTTTTGCAATTATTAAAACAAAATGTCAGAAAAGACGCATGCTTACCTCTGTTGACGTGGTTCAATCATTTCATTTCATGAAGAAAGATGTTGTGTGTTCTCCGAAGAAAATGGTGTATATCACTTGAATGTATATGTCCCTTTCTTGTCTTGTATGATATATACCCCTCCCCCTTTGGATTCATGGCTTAATTCCTAAACAGACCTTTGCAATAAAATGACGTTTAAATGTGAAATTTAGAATAAAAGTGTTTAATATATCAATGTTCGAATTTCTCAAAACAATATAGTGATTCATGCACGTATTTTACTATAGAGTACAATTTAGAGTTTTGTTACTTATATACATATGTGTAGCCAAGAATTTTGTGTCAGGATCAAATGAAGTGGGGGTCCATCCATAGTCCTGGATGTTGTTTTCTTACATGGATACTACAGAGAACTCCTGTAATTTTTTCGTCAGTAACCGTTATGAACCTCCTCCATTTCCTGTGCTGTTAGAACTGTCAGTACACAAATAATAATTTTGCATTACATGAAATTATAATGTTTTATTAGAATTTGATGAAATCAATTTGGTCAACAAACAGCCTACGTTACATTTCCTGTAAAATATTAATTGAGGCACACATCAAATTTTTTTGCTGCAAGTTCGGTTATAGGCTTTTCCCATGAGAAACAGAGATAAAAGTCTTTAAGTATTTCTACGAATTCAAGTTGCTACAATGAAGGCACGTGTTTAAACATTGGGAACGGTTGCAATATACGAGTTCTGTGACTATCAACTTGGAAATGTTTAAATTTCGCGGGGTAAACTTTTAACATGTAAACTAAAATATATTCCGAACATAACACATTCATCTACAATTCTAACAATTCTACATTTTAAAATGTTCACCAAACTGCCCTATAGGATAAAGGGCCACGCCTGTTCTGCAAGGTGCAAACAACTTTCTTGATACATAAAACATTTCTACTTTAGTCGATGATTTGTAACTATCGCTAATTTAAATATTTTGGGATTTTATGTTTCTTTTAATGCATCAAAATAGTATGTTGGTCTAGATCTGCTGTTTAACGTCGAATCTTAACCACTAAATCATAATCTGATTCATGTAACATTACGATTTTATATTTATTTCGAATCACTAGTGATGCCCATACATAGTTCCAGTTGTAAAAAATTGCTGTTAATTCAGCATTCTTCTACCACAAATGTCAGAGTGGCATGCAACTAGACAATCTGACTAACGTGCTGCTATTTTTATCTCAGATTAGTCTCCTGATATTACTATTTTTACACAGGTTGTATCCTGTGTGGTCATGTGCCTGTTAGTTTGAAATCGGCACCCACTCAATATACCAGAGTCCATTGAATCCGTACTAGGGTCACTTTCAGACCTCCAACATCACAGTACGAACCTGCAGGGTTATTTTTTCCGGGCGTCATTGTAAATAGTTTTGTTGTTCCAGCCGGTAATCGAAAATAGGGAGTTTTGTACTGGCCATCCGACGCTTTACCGTTGATCTACTAGGTTGGAATTGCAAGCTATTATCCTCGAAGTGAAATCTGCAGAGTTTAATGTCATCTCGAGTCATTTAACTATAATTCTAGAAATGCAAGGTCATATTTTAATGTCTAATTTTATTGAATCGGTGATTATTGGATGCATATAAGAAGAATCATTCCAGTCACCTTCGAACCACTGGATCAGTTTTGGACGCATGCAAGTCTACCTACATGTCCGACAACAGTTTAAAGTTCATTTCAAATTACTAGATCTTTGTCTGATACATACATAGTAACTGTTTAGAATCATATTCTAGTCACTTGGCGATGACCTGGCACATGAAAGGTGACAGTTTCAAATGAGTTTCGAATCACTGGATCATTATCTGACTCATGCTTATATGTGACACTTACCTACATGTAAGAGGACAGATTAAAGTCGATTCTGAATCACTAGGTCATAATCTGATACAGTCAAGGCTGCAGTTTAGTGTAGTAGAATCTAGTAGATCGACATCAAATATCTGGAACGTGAAACTATAAAATTAACATCTGAGACTTGCATAATAACAGTTCAATGTCGATTTTTAACCAGTAAATTATCATTTGATACATAGAAGGCTACAGCTTAATGTCGATTTTGAACCAAAAGATAATTGTCTAATATATATAAGACTACATTTTAAAGTCGAGTTAGATAAAATCATTTATTTACTTTCTTAGTTAATTACTTAATTAGATTATTGTCTGATTACGAATTAGGCTAAAGTAAACAATCAGTCAAAGACAGATCATTGTCAATCATTGTCTAATACATATAAGATTACATTTTAAAGTCGATTTAGATAAAATTGCTTATTTACTTTCTTAATTAATTACTTAATAAGATTATTATCTGATTACGAGCTAGGCTAAAGTAAACAATCAGTCAAAGACAGATTATTCTCAATCAGAAAAATATCATTGTCTAATATGAGACTACATTTTAAAGTCGATTCAGATAAAATTGTTTATTTACTTTCTCAGTTAATTATTTAATTAGATTATTGTCTGATTACGAGCTAGGCTAAAGTAAACAATCAGTCAAAGACAGATCATTGTCAATCATTGTCTAATATATATAAGATTACATTTTAAAGTCGATTTAGATAAAATTGTTTATTTACTTTCTTAATTACTTAATTAGATTATTATCTGATTCCGAGCTAGGCTAAAGTAAACAATCAGTCAGAGACAGATCGTTGCCAATCAGAAAAAGATCATTGTCTAATATATATAAGACTACATTTTAAAGTCGATTTAGATAAAATTGTTTGTTTTCTTTCTTTATTAATTACTTAATAAGATTCTTATCTGATTACGAGCTAGGCTAAAGTAAACAATCAGTCAAAGACAGATCATTGTCAATCGGAAAAATATCATTGTCTAATATATATGACTACATTTTAAAGTCGATTTAGATAAAATTGTTTATTTACTTTCTTAATTAATTACTTAATTAAATTATTATCTGATTGCGAGCTAGGCTAAAGTAAACAATCAGTTAAACAGTCAGTCGATTTCTAACCAATATGTGCAGACTTGAGCATCTATATATACATACTCAGGACCTTCTACCTGAGATACGAACTCGGCTCCTATGTATCTGAAGATCAGAGCATGCACTATTCTGCCGCAGAAGGGGTTTTACAACTCGAGAATAAATCACAATAGGTACAATGTCCTCATTTGCGAATCTGGAAAATATCTTGTTAAACTGTTTCTTGGTTTGAAATGTCTGCGTGTTTCGAAACAGAAAACGTGAACCTTTCTGTTGCAATAAAGAAATCTCAAGAAATTGTCTGACAGTGAATCCTGCAATTTTTTTATTTTTATATTGCAAACGCAATATAAAAATAAAAAAATACATTGTTATTTTGTACAAGATAGCTTTAAGAACTACCATCTTCGCGATAAAGTCTTTAATAGCAACTTGTAATCTTCTCAATTATATCGTCACAACAACCATTACAAAACAATTAACACGGTATTTTCCGCAAGATCTTAATCAGAAAGAGATCTTTATCACCAGAACAGCTCCTTTCTTTTTTATTCTCTTGTATAATCTATTCCTAAAAACTTTCTTCTCTGCATCTTCCTCTTAAAAGAAAATAAGCCTTCTTTTACAAAAGGTTAATTTAGACTGGTGTCTTGCTCTAATTAGAACTGATCCTTCTTAGCTTGCCTTCAGATTCTATTTTATACGAACCTTGCATGTATCAGATAGTGATCTAAATTAGTTAATAATTAAAATCTTTATACTGTTTCTGAGAAAAGAAATGCCATTACGTTTCGTACTTAGGGTATTGCATTTTATATTTAAAGTCTTCTAAGTAAACATTTTTGGTGGCTCCTGCCATGTCTTGATACTATAAAAACTAACATTTGTTATAAGGCGTCATTTGCATTTAAATTAAAAACGAATTTGTAGAAATGTGTTTAGATTAAACTTGCATAATGACATTTTATAGCAATAAGGAAAAATAAAAAATGCATTTTAGAAGTAATTACGATAAAAATATGAAGTAGAAGTGATGTTTTACAAAAGTGAAAATGTTGCAGTTTTTCTGGGATTTTTGTTTATAAATAATTGTCTATTGTTGCAATTAAATTTTTAACTACCTATGGACAAATCGGCTACTTGATCGCAATATAAAGAGTTCCCATCATTTAACCTAGTGTTCCTCAAAGTGCTGTCCGCTGCCCATGGGTGGACCGTGAAGTTCTTTTAATGCAAAGTTTTGGTATATATATTAAATTTTAAAATATATTTAACTTACAAATTCCAATAAAAATTAAGTATTTATGTAATACGATTTTAATCCAAATGGAATATTTGTATGATTAAAGTTAGCTTTCAATTGTAAAGTGGCGATTATTTCCCCGTGAGAGTGACTGAAAATAAAATATGTGTGTGAAAAAATTATGTTCACTTATATGGGTCATTTTCTGTCAACGGGAGTTTTACATGTCCCAGGTGTTTTAATGAAAGTTTGCATGACTTGGAACTGACTTTAGACACTGGTTAGTTTTACTATATTATAGTTCATATTTGTTACCCATTAGCTAGGAAAACAATTTATATTTTTAATATTTAAAATTTAGTTTTTTTTTATTAAATGTCATTGCC